>VXBQ01006604.1:320-76019 GCA_013400175.1 Phainopepla nitens
GCCGCTCCCTCCCGGGCCCGCTCCCGCTCCCTCCCGGCCCTTACCATGTGGCGGACGCGGGCGGCGGCGGCTTGGTAAGCGGGACGGGCCCCGGCGGGCTGCAGGCCGGCCTGGCACCCGCGGGGGAGGCGGAGCAGCGCAGCGGGTTGGGGTGCGAGGTGCGGGTGTGAGTGGCGCAGGGCTGGGCCTGAGGCTGCTGCAGGCGGCAGCCTGGTACCCCCGGGCTGGGCAATTTCCCATCCTCCAGCTCCCCTGGGGCCTGCAGGAGGCGGTGCACGTAGAGGGGAGCTGCTCGTCCCGCATTCTCGGCCTGGGGAGCTCGAGCCGCTTTCGTGCCCAGGCGTTGTCCCTCCGGGCACTGCCTTGCGTCCCGCTTGTTTTCCGCCGTTCTACTACACCGCTGCAGGCTGGAGCAGTGAGTGGTGGACGACAGCACGATGGCAAACTCACAGAGTCATGGAATGCTTTGGTTTGGGAGGGGAACGAGAACATCATCTCGTTTCAGCCCCTCCTTGGGAGCAGCAGTAGGAAAATAAGCGTTATCTACTGCTGAATAAGAAAGAAAATGCCACCGTGGTTTTTTTGTTGGGTTATATTTGCTTTGTAGTCACAGGCACAGCAGGGCACTTTTTTTTATTTTACAAGATGTTTATAACCTCAGTGCAGTGTTGCAGGCCTGTAATCAGGCAGAGCTTGTCGTGCCTGGAAGGATAGTTTTTGTTATTATTAGACTCGTTTAACGGTTGCAGAGGCTTGAAATTTAGTACTCATTAAGCTTTTTATTTTCCTCATAAGCATAGCAGTAGTAGCTGGAAATTGTGCATTCAAGGTGATGTAATAATATTGTCTGTAACCAGTTAAAATATAACGTGGATTGCTTCTAAAGAGGTGTTTGAGTTAATGGTGTGTTGAAGAAATCAGTTACAGTTTTTATTTCTTTCTTTTAGTGTCATCTGCCGGAGTTTAGCAAACAGCAGCTGTGGAATAAAGAGAAAATCACTGCTTCAAAACCTGCATCTTGTTTCCCGAAGTATACATCATCCCTACTATCCCAGTTCAAAGTTCCAGAGACCTCCATTAAGGATATCCATTCAGCAGTTCTCCTCCCTGAATCGTCTTCCCCTTCACAAAACAAAACTTTTAAATGTAAAGCATGGATACCAGTCCCACAGGAACTTTTGGCTGGCCAGATTGGCCTCCAGGCTGCTCAGAGTTCGCTATCTCATCTTAGGATCTGCAGTAGGAGGTGGCTACACAGCTAAGAAGGTATTTATCTCTGGAAGCTACTTCGTGCCTTTTGTCTTTGTTACTGCATGTTTCAAATCAGAAGCTGTTGTTATAGCCACAAAAATACAAGATGCCATTGCTTGGTTAATTGATGATGATAAAGATAAGTGAATATGGAAAACATTGTTTAGAAAACTACTATAGATCTTAAAAGATCAAGGTACTACTCATATCTAAAACATATCTAAAGTATGTTTTATGTGTAGGTAGTAGTTGGCCATGCATTTGTCTATGTACATTTCTTTTTCTGTTTCTACCATGATTTTTTTCCTTTCTCTGTTAGACTTATGAGCAGTGGAAGGACATGATACCAGATCTTGAGGACTACAAGTGGATTGTTCCTGACTTCGTTTGGGAGCTTGATGAACTTGTTGACTTCGGTATCACAAAGCCATGATATTACTCTGTCTAAAGACTGGCATGTGTAAAACTAAAATGCAGGAGTGTAGGTCCTCAGGGCCTCACTCCAGGAGTAGCTTTTCAGACATCATTTGAGCAGACTTTTATTTTTGGAGTTTGATGTGTGTTTCACCAAGGCATTTGTATCAGTGTGTTTGTAAGAAGAAATTAAGCTGTGTATAGCATGGATATTCCCTAATGCATCCTTTCATTTGAGAATGTTCTTGGTCCTTTCATAAAGCCATATAATCCCATAAGTGACAGGGGAGTTGCAGCATGATCAAGGGGACTCACACAGGTTTTGGTAGTATTGTGCAGAAAGCTCTTTCTTTCCATATGAGTTACTTACAAGTGAAGATATAAATAGATCAGTCAAAAATTTGTTGAGTAAAAGACCAGTTGAAAATGCAGAATAGTGAACCTGCCTATCTGCAAAATTATCTTGAAGATATAGAAGAAAAGAAAATGAAAAATAGAGGCAAATAGAGGCTTGCTTTCTTCAGGTTGCAGTAGAGGCTTTTGTGCATTTTTACATGAAAGACTGAAATCTGAAAATCAAGCACTGACTTATGTTTTATATGCAGGATAGAAATGTGGTGTTCTTTTTTTTTTTAATTTTTTTTAAATCATCTCTATAAAGATTTTTACTGCATAGAATTGTAGAAAGGTTTGGATCGGGAGGGACATTACACATATTTAATTCCAACCTCCATGCCATGTGTGAGTATTGCACAGATAAATGCAGATATTGAAAACTGATACAAGTTTTGCTTGTTCTTAATGCAAGTGGACTCTGCATTTTTACAGTACTTTACAGCTAATGATTTTTACCTTTAAGATCACAAAATTGGCTTGTTTATAAAATTGAAAACTAAGCTTTTCTTAAAAAAAATTCAAGGCATGAGCACAGTTACAGTTTGACGTAATTTTAAAACATCCTCTATGAAGTATGTGAAAGAATAATGTATGAAATGTGGTAAAATGCAGCAATAAGTTTTCAGCAGTTATAAAGTACCTGAGACTTATCAGGAAGTTCAAAGTCTAAAAGAGCAAGTGGTTTTTCAGATCTGACAGTCTTTCCCAGCAGTAGTGGGGGGAGGTGCATGTAGAAAGAAACTTCTTCACAGTTTTTAAAAAAAAAATTTTAAAAGCCATATCCTGAAACAGTTGCTAGATTTTATAGCTTCAGCTGTTTCTGTTCACAGAAATAATAGAAAAAAGCCTGATTCACTGTTATACTGTTTTCCTAGAAAAAATTCTCAAAGCCCTCCCTGATGCAGATGACCTTGCCAAACTTCTGCCTGACTTTGACAAGATTGGAGAGAGCCTCGCTTCACTGAAAGGATTTCTTTCTCCTGGTGAGAACAAATTTTCAGCTAAGTTTTAATTTCAAAAGCTGGACTTGTTCTATGATAAGGTGTAGGTGTGTCCTTAGGCGCTAAAACAAAGAGGATTTTGAAAATGTTTGTGTTTGCATTGAATATCCCTTCTGAAAGTGTTGTGGACCCAGGTAAGTGTAATGTATTTTTAAAAGCAAGAATTCTAGTAGCAAGTGCAGAGAACAAAAATGTGAAATTGAATAGAAAACTAGAATTCCTATACAGCTCTAAACTAACAGCTTGAAAGCTCAATCCTTCAGTGAGTCAGAGAAGCTGGATGTGTCCAGCTAGAACGTGATGAGAGCATCACCAAGTAGCAATATCACCAGCAGTGTCACCAGTAGCAATATCACAGCTGTTACAGGAGAAAAGTTGGATTATTAAGAGTGAAGGTTCTTAATGTTGCAAGCATGTGAAATAGGGATTTGTAACAAAGGTATTCTTCTGGGTTGAATGATGTTTTCCATCTGGTCATGGACCCAGGAAAACTTGCTTGGAGATTTAGGTTAGGTGGGGCTGTGTTTCAAAGGAGCAAGTAAGAGTTTAAGTCCTTCAGAAAAGCCACAGGCATGGTTTGTCTATTCAGTATATCCAGGCAGTAGCTGGCTTAATGGTTTTCAGGTTTTGGCAGACTTAAATGAGACATTTCTATCACTGGGCTTTTTAAAACAGAACAATTAGATTTGATCATCATATTTGACTTGTTAATGAACACAGCTCAAAACTGCATTCATTCTTATAATAAACTGCAAGATTATTTGTATTAAATACTTCAGTAATTATCGAACCACATAAATTTGTGTTCATGAAAGATTCTATCTGTGAGGAGTTACGTTGTTCTAAGTGTGTTTGAAAATATTTTCATATCAGTATGTGTAAGAAATGTGTTTTTGTTTCTTTAAAATACTTAAAGTCAATGGCAGAACTAATTTATTAATCTTACAAATGCAGCAAGAATCTAAGTAGGGACCAAGTTCAGCAGAGTGACAAGTAGATTACAATCTCCTATGTGTTTTGGCTGTTTAAAATTTTAACAATTTAAAATTGTGTTCTTATTGACTGATAGTGAGATGTCACCTACTACTTATTATCATACTCACACTGGCATAATGGCCATTTATGACTGTGTGGTCCTCCAAATGATACAAAGATCCCTCATCTTTATTCTGCATTTTGTTTTGTGTTTATAATTTTTATTTCCCCTCTTCTGCTGATTTTTCACAGGTTACAATTTGGTTAGTGAAGTCATAGGAGCTTCTGATCTACTTCTGTTGTTAGGTGTGTAAAAGCCCTTTTTCCTGCCCTTAACCTGCCTTTTTACAGCAAACTGTTAAAGCACTACTATACTAAGAGGAGTGAATATCAATAAAAATACAACTATTTACAGCAACTTAATATGGATTTACAAATACTTTCCAACTATTTTAAAAATATTTCATAGAATCACAGAATTTGCTGAGTTGGAAGCGACCCATCAGGATCATTGAGTCCAACTCCTGGCCTTTTTCAGGGATATCCTAAAAATCCCACCATGTGCCTGAGAGAGATGTCCAAAAGCTTCTTGAGCTCTGCCAGGCTTGTTGCTGTGACCACTTTCCCAGGGAGCCTGTTCTAGTGCCCAACCACCCTCTGAGTGAAGAACCTTTTCCTGGCCTAGGTCCTCCCCTGTGAGAATGAATAGAGGAGTGGTTGATATATCTCTGCCACAGTCCTTAGCAGGCTTGTTCCAGAAGCTTCTTTTGAAAACCTGTCATTACAATAAGGAAGATTTTTTTTTTCTCATTGCAGTAACGTCAGTGGGTTTTGTAGTATCCTTCTGTCTTTCTCAAAAATGAATTCTACAATATTTTGAGAGCTTTTAGTAGTCTAACTGAAGCTGCCTGCTCCCTTGTGATATAACTAATCTGAGTCATAAACTAGATAAAAAAAATTCAGATGAGTTTTAAAATGTTTTTCTTCTTCAGTTTCTTCAGATGAATTTTTATAGAAACTTCAGAGATTATTGAATTACTAACTCATAGGGCTGGAAGCTTTAATTTTCTAGTAGGTGTAGTTTGAGAATATTTAAGTGCCTTTTGCATCCTATTATTAGTTTCTGTAATTGTGTCCTAGGTTCTCCAGGAGAAACAGCATTCCGGGCTACTGACCAGGGGTACGACAATGACAAACAGTTCAAGAAGGTAATTACTCACTTGCAAACCTGAAAATGTCTTTATAAACAGGTATTTATTGGTTGAAAGTGCATCAGTAGCCCATTGCAGAACTTCATTTGAAGTAGGTTGAAAAGAATTTGTTGAAAACTAGTTCAGTATGCATTACTCCTTTTTGTATATAAAAGTAGTGCAGTGAAAATAAACATTTTGGTGTAAGGAAATACAAGGCAGACATGAAAATGTTTAGTAATTGCATTATTAAGAAAATTGGTCTCTAATAAGAATGTGATTTTTAGGTATTGCACGTGCATTTGCAATTTTTCAGGGCATGGTCTCCATGGCACTTGAGTTTATAACTTATTACTGAAGTTGGTTTAGGCATTTATATTTATTTTTAAGCATTTCTGCTTGCAACATCATTTCTGTTGACATTTTCACAGATGTAATTCTTCCTTAAGAATTTATGCCTTAAAGAATTTCAATTTCTTAAAGTAGTCTGTTTTTTACTTTCTTTATCTAGATAAAGTATACATCACATTTTGGTTACTGTTCTCCGGAAAATAATGTTACTGTATTTTGCTAACTTGAAGTTTTAGTACTTTTTATCCTGAAGTCAAGAAAATGAAATTATTTTGTTTTTTTTTTTTGTTTTTTGTTTTCGTGAACATTTCTGTTAAATTCCTCAATTGTCATGTTGCTCATTCTTTAAAGGCTTTTTTATTTTTCCTGTGTTTATTTTTAAAAATTGTTATACAAAAATGGAAGGAAAACAATATATAATATTATAATTATCATATAGTTAAGTTATCATATAGTTACTTTTGAGCTGAAACTTTCTGAACTATAACTGGGGCTTTTCCTTAAAAAACTTTTCTGTATATGCAGGCATGTATACATTTATTCTACATTAATTCTGCATGGCAATATATAGTGAAACATGTACAAAGCTCAGATCTTACAACCATTTTCCCTCCTGTAGAACAGCGATGGATTTTCACATGAGAATTAACCTAGCTTTTTATTTCCCCTTTAAACTGTCTATATTTTCCTCCAGAGTGATTGCTTAGCACAGGTTTCACTGTGTAAAACATAAAGAACACCTTACTATCGATTTGTGAAGAAGTGGCCATCTTAGTTTATTGTCTCTGGTAATTGAAATACCTGACACTTTTACTGCATACCAGTAATATCATTAAAACTTGTTATGATCCTGTGGTTGTTTGATGCATGCTATCTGCATTTTAACTTTGTCTGTGGTATGGAAAATATCACCAGATTAAATCAATATGGTTCAGAAAATTTTGTCTGGTCTAATAATTGTATCTGATAAGAAACTGTTAATTTGCTAATTAATATGATCAATTTGGTCAGAATTTGTCAAACTAGGCACATGAATGAATACCTAACAGAGCATAATCACCAAGTTTATTGGCAGGCAAAATGATTATTTTTCAAGACAATGGATAAGATGGCCTTTTTGCATTCAATGCTTAGCACTGCCAACCAATGCTAGTTTAAGAATTGTGATTGTATGGGTGCTGTACTATGATATTAAATGTGCCCAATGAGTTGGTTTTCTTTGTTTCATTGTGAAGAGATTAGTAACTGATAAATGTAGAAATTATTTGTTTGGATGAGTTTTCTGAAGAATTGTTATTGCATGTGATTCTCAGACAGGTCTCTAAAAGCTTTAAGTAGAATGGGTGAGAAAACAGTTGTTTTGCAAAGTAACTTTAAGAGGGTGAAAGATGTCCTGAACACCAAATTAGGCTGTAGTGCTTCTTGTCAACTAATGTGGTTATCTCAATCTCTCATTTAATCCAAAAAAGTACATTATTTTTTAAAGATAATTAAGTTTAAATTACTGAAGTGTTCAGATAAGTAGTTTAAATATGTGGCATTTAAATCTCTTTTTACCTGGATTAAATAACAAATTTTGTTCTGGGAGAAAGAAGAGTGAAGATAGTTATATCTGTCTAAAAAACTCTAGGGAAGTAAAAGTATTGTGTTGTAAGTGAGGACCTAGTTGAGGCTTCGACTTGAAACAGCTGTCTTACCTTCTTAGGTTATCTTGCACTATTGTCTGTCTCCATGAAAAATTTCTTTAAGAAATAGTTTCCTCTTAAACCAAAGAAGTTCTGAAGCTTAGCCTTTAACATTAAAGAAAATATGTAGTGGCTATAGCTGTGGTGGAGTTGGATTGAAAACCGTGGCTCAGGTCTTGATGTGGGGCTTAGGGCCCTTTCTCTGCTCTGGCTCTTTGGTGCCAGCTCAAGCCTTGAAGGCCCTGCTGGCCCCTGGGGCAGCTCAGAGTGGGACTGTCTCACTCAGCCTGCACAGGGTCACCTGCACTGGTGTAAGGAGCAGCACAGTACCCACAGCCCGTGACTGCAGCTCTGCTGGAGAGTGAGAAAGAGACTGCAGCAAGGACTGTCACTTACTCAGATTTTTTTTTTAACATTCTTTTTTGTTTCATTCTTCCTTGCAACTTATGCAGTGAAGTTTCCATAATTTTCTCTGTTTGATTAAGAGTGCTATTATATTCCAAACTTAATTTCCATTTTCATGTTATAGATGCTCTGGATAAAATCATTCCATTTATTCAAATTCTTAAAAATTGATCTCTTGACCTATCTTATTGTTTTCACCCCTTTGTATTCCTTTTAAATTATAGTCATACTCAGCTGCAGTACAGTATATTAACTTTTAATATAAGATAATAGGAGGTGGGAGAAGTTTAAGGAAAGCACAGTAATAATGTCAAGGTTGGTCCCAATATGTCAGCTACTGTAGTCTCTTAACTCCTGTTATTCCCTGCCCTTTACATTGTTTCTTTGACAATGAAAAGAATAATGTAATGGTTGTAAAGAACTTGATTTTTGAAACTGCAAAAGTTGATTGGTGTTGATTTTTCTAGCAAAAATTCTTTAAAGGACGGATTGATTTTGGTGGAGGGGACATGCAGTGATAATGTCCAATGACAGAGAAATATAAATATTTTTGTTTGTCTTGGTTTATGCCAGCTGGGGTGCTGCATGTATAGTTCTGTGCTATTTAAGGTTCTTAATTTTTTATAATAATTTATTTTTTAATCTAAAACAGTAAATTAAGAAGTAAAATATAAAGCAAATAGTATTAATGAGATTATTGATTGATATATACAAAGAAGAAAATGTTGCAGAGAAGCCTTTTAAATGACATAACTATTTTATTTGAATATTTTATTAAATTATGTGACTGTAGTTGAAAAAGATTCTTTTCAAACCTTACTGTGGAATAAGAGTCACATGTACCAGATGTCTTTGAAAGGAATTGTTCATTAAATAATTAGATTTGATGACTTTAAACTTCTGTTAAATTTCCTGTTTCAATGCTGAAAGGCCTTCATGGCAAATTTTGTTCAGTGTTTTTTGTTTTAATTTTGGACCCATAGTATAATGTTTAAAGGGAACGTGTTGGGTCATACCGAGAGTTTCTTCGTCTGCAAAATGGCAAAATATTTTTATTGTTCTTCAAATACTAAATGTAGCCATGAGGCTTCCTCTCCTTGCTGCTGTGTAGTAATGAAATGTTTTGCCTGAGTTCCTGACTCAGTTCTAGTGCATTTGCTAGTCTGACATTAGAGGCATTTATTAAATGTGAAAGTGGTTCAGTAAAATGCAAATTAGAAGATTTTTCTATGTTTCAAATTATACAAATCACTGTTTAACAAATGTTTATATTTGGTCATTTGATTGTGTCTCTCCTTTTATCCATTCTCTTGTGTTGTTTATCCTTATGTGTACATGCCTGTGTGTGTATTTCATGCAAAAAATGTAAACCTTGATGGTTCTTACACCAAAGTTCTGTTTCAGAGTTTGTTTTGATTCCTGAAATACAATTTTGAAACATTTTGTGTCATTGAATGTTTTCTTAGAAGATGTAATATTTTTTATAGAGCTTTATTTAAGTAGTTCATCAATATTCTTCTCTGCATTCTCTGAAATAAACAGTTCATAAAGTTCTAGTAGATGCTGGCATAGTATTTCTCAAGCAGTTTTGAAAGACAGCTCATCATGAAAGAATTGCTTGGTGTGAAGGGAGAAGAGAAGAAGACGAAGCTTTGTGGAAATGCTGAATCAGTAAAAGAATAAGCATCAAGTTCTAGGGATTTTTGGAAGGATCAGTAAGGGTTATGACAGCATGAATTTAAATTGCAGTGTGTTGCAGAAGTGGAGAGAGAGCTTTTTCTTTTTTTTATGCTTGAGAAACTATTTTTCTTCTGCTAGTTTGAAAAAGTTAAGTAGCAGTCAGAAATCACCTTTTTACAGACTGCATTTTGCTAGGAATAAAAACCAAGCAAAAAAACCCTGAAGAACTTTTACTGACAAAACTGAACTGAACAGTTTGATAATATTTTAAAGCTGGGATGGTTCTAGATAGAATTTTTAAAGTATTTAGATGCTTAGTTAAAGTTGAATCTAATTGTAAAATGTAGCTAAATATTGGCAGAAACTTGTTCTACTTGGATTTGCAAAATGCATTATTTTGCTGGCTCTATCCACTCCAGCTAGCAGATCTTGCTAATGAAATTTCACTTTTGTTTGAACTGACCCATTCATACCTGTTTTTCATCTGTCTTTGTCATGCCTTTTGGTTTAACTTTGTTCTCCTTACACCCCGAATTTTTCCTCTCGTTTTTATTATAAACTCACGGCAGGGCCTGCTTGGGGAGCTCATTCTGTTACAGCAGCAAATCCAGCAGCACGAAGAGGAAGCGCGCAGAGCCGCTGGCTTCTCTTCCCAGCAGAAGCGAAAGGTGATGGCTTAAGGGACAATGTGTTCTGCATTCACTCTAATCAAATACTTCAGCTCTCTGCATCTGAGCTAGAAAAATCTAACTAATTAAATCATGGGCGCAAATAATTGGCCGACTTCACTCCACACGTACGGTCCTGTTTCAGTTTAACCAAGTTGCATTTAAAGCATGATGTTAAAAGCAAAACAGGTACTTTGTGTCACTTTGAAATTGTGTTATCTCTGCCTCTATAAAAACTGTTATTTAAAATTCATGCGTTAAAAATGCATTTAAGGAAAGTACGAGTTAATGTCAAATCTGTTTACTATTGCTTGTTTATAGTAGCTCTGTCTTCTAAGCGTGTAGCTATTTACAGGGAATATATCTCTGGGGGCTTTTCTCCTCTCCTTTATACTGTTGCCAATCTGAAAATGACAGCAGGTCCTTAGTAATAATTATGCAAAGACAATTGAATACTGCTGATAATAACAACAGCATCTACTGTGTATTCATCAGTAGTAGTCTCTTGTCTGTTTTCCATCTTAAAGCGGAATTTTTACTGATTTGTTGTGCTTGTTGACCATCTGCAGTTCTCTTAATTTAAGCTCTGATCATTTTATTATTATATGGCTGATTATAAATTTCTCTTAAATTAGGATATTTTAGCTGTCTGATCTGTTGCAATCTGTAGTTCTTGACCACATGGCTTTGTTGGCTGCTTTTGTGCCTCCTTAAAAGCTTTCTGATTAGTCGTACTTTTCAACAGCTTTGGAATTGAGCACTGAATGCAGAACTTGATCATCTTATTTTCTGGAGATAAATCCCACTGAAAGAGGAATGCACTAAATATGAATTAAACCTTTAGACATATTTGCATAACTGTAATTGTCATGCTTTTTAGTCCATCCACAGAGGAAAATCAGTGTTCTCTGAAAGTATAATAGTACTTCAGTGTTTTATTTTCTTGCCATATTATTTTATATGGTCTAGAGTTACAAGCTCCCTTGTCAGATTGTATACAGTTTATTGAGAGAGCTGGAGTATGGAATAGTAGATTGAAGAAATAATAAAATGTATGAACTTGTAAAAATTGCTGAAAAAAACAATACAATATTTGATATATAAAAATTTATCAGACTAATAAACACAATCAGGGGAAAAAAATGAGCTTGATACTACATTTGTTTCTGGTTGAGGTTCTACTTTTTTAGTACTTTGTTGCAACTTATTCCACAATTCCCAAGCTGTGAAAAAACTGCAAGGGCTGTCTTTGTAAATGTTATCCTGCCCTCGTGGCAGGTACTCTGTGTTATTGGAGGATTGAAGGTCTACCTTCCTTTGCATATAGAAAGTTCTCATTTAGCATTCAGTGTGCTATTTTGCATACATGTCTTATGACAAGGAATGAGTCTTGTTTGTCACACTAACCTTTATGTTTGAATCAATTTGAAAGAGATGGTAAACTATTTTCTTTAATACCTTGATATGAAGATATGGGTCAAAGAATCCAATCATTGATCCACATTCTCCTTTGGAAGAACAAATTGTAACTGTCATTGAAATAAGTCATTGCAGGCCCTCCTGACACAGCATAAACTAATCTTTTTTATTTTTTAGCTGAGTTGCCTTGCTTGCATCTCTCTAATAAAGCATGATAATTTTATTTCTGTCCTTGACCGTTTTGTTGCCCAATTTACTTGCATATTTTTCCATGTTAATTTACTTACTCAATATTAAACCTACAACAGTTGTAAATTGGGTAACAGTAAAAGCCATCTCACAATTAGGAGAAGATATTAAAAACAAAAATTTACTTTACTTGTAGTCTAGTTAGAGAATATACAAGACCAAAAGCTGTGGTTTCAAAAGTACTAAATTTTCAGATGCACGTAATTATTTTATGCAATATATGACAAAGGCTGTTGAAAAGCAACTGCTGTGCAAAATGTGTAACTCTCTAAAGAGCTTTTGGGTATCTTAGTGAACAGAAATCTGAGTACAAGGGCCCTTGATTAAAAATAAGTCTCCAGTATTCTTTTCTTTTAATTCTTTATGGTGACAATGGGGAAAGAGGGAGGAATGTTGAGTTGCAAACTGTGTTGAACTGGATTAAACAAATACTCATGTGCCTGTATAAACATACTTTAATAGTTGATTTTTTGGGGAGGAGAGATGGAAATCAGAGGTCAGTCATATGTGACTGCTAGTACTTCCAATTGATTTATTAGCTTTAGCTTTTATTGGCAACTTAACAATTTCTAGCAATATTATGGTCCACATATTCAAAATACTGTATGTATTAACATTGAAATCACACCTGCACCAAGCACTGAGGCAAAGACATCATTCTAGAGCTGTTTGTTGGTTTTCATATGACTTACCTAATGTCTTGTTAGAATTAATCATCTAGTGCTAGATAATTCTTTGCTTCAGATCTTGCAGCCTGAGACTGTGCAATATTCTGGCTTTCTGTGTTGAACAGAAGCATCAGCCCACACAGACGGTGCCTGTGGTTGGAGGTGTCTGTAGGGAAGCAATTCAGAGCTGCATCATGGTCCCTCAAGTCCTTTGAGAGCAGCAGAGAACAGGAAAATGTTATCTCCTTTGAAAGTCTGCAGCACCTGGAAACATTTGTTTTCCTTTCCTTTCCTCAATTTTCTGGCTTCTTTCAGCTCTGCACATCATTCTCTTTGCCTTTTTGTTTTTATTTTCCCCTTATATCTCTGAGGTGCTGGAGGTGTGTGTATATGTAAATGTTTATTTACATATAGCACCTTGTAGCTGCACACATAACAAGTCCTCTGTTCAACTAACCCAGTTTCTAATGTACTTTTGCTACCACTGAACTAATTAACAGCAAGGAAAAGTTAATTTACAGCATTTTGTCTTTGCTCTTTATGAAAGAAAATAATTGGAACAAGATTGAAGTGTCAGCTTGGATTTCTTTCTATAAAGTGCAGACACAATTCTTCAGGGTTAACAGCTAAATGATATTGATCACTACAAATAATTGTGGATTTTTCTTGTTTAGTCTGTAACAACTGTTGTAAAGTTTTGGTGATGGAATTAATTCATGTCTAAATAACAGCTGTCCTCTGCATATTAGATAATATGCTCTTTCTCATCTGAAGCCAGCACGAGTTGTAAATATCACATGGGCTTTATCATGTGAACTTTATTTAAATATTGACTCACTCAGTAATTGTTTAGGCTATCATTTTTTTCTAAATTAAACATTTCATCAGTCAACCATTAGATTTTGTTGTTTGTAAATATTTACGTCATAAGAATTTGTATTCCACCATTTATCCTTTTTGTCTTTGTGCTATTAAAATAGGATTGTTTAAAACAACTGTTTACTGCATCTTGATGAACATATTTTAGGAACATGTGGCTTAGAATGTTTCTTAGTGATTGATCTTATTACATTAATGCCTTGAACCTGAAGATCTCTTCACTGTACTATAATATCCTAATTTTTTCAGTTTTAATGTAATTTAAATAATTTTGAAATAACCCTTCAAGACTGTCCTGCCTTTCTAAAATGTATGAAGCTGTGCAGCACATTTAGAATTCTGACAAACAAATATGAAATAAGAATGCTTATGAATGTTCCTAAATAGTAAATACTCACCTGAAGGTATTTTATGTAGCAAGTAAGTGTTCAATGATTTTATCACGTTAACATGGTGCTAATTCAGAAAATGAAAATACAAGATCCTGAGAGTTTGACCACTAAAACTGCATTTAGTTCAGTGGCCAGAAATCTCAGCACCATATGAAGCTGCTTTTCCTTAAGCCCACTTTCCCAGTATTAAGTCTTGGAGGGTTAATTTTTACATTTGCATGTACTGAAATTCAGACAATTCTCTGATGTGAACCTCCTGTTGCAGATGGGGCTTTCCATCAGGTTTAAATTTCAAATGCTAATTGAAGAATTTTACTTGCTGTAAAATGCATGTCAAGTAACTTTTCTGATGTGGAATGCAGCTCTCAGTTTGTACTTTGGTTACTTACAGTGATGGTAGTCATGAGTATTTTTCTTTGTAGGTTTCTGACAAAGAGAAGATCGATCAACTTCAAGAAGAACTTCTACGCACTCAGGTGACTTTTCTGAGTTATTGTTGCCTTAAGTAGTGATTTATGTACAGCAGACTCAGATTTACTGGACAAAAGCACATGAAGTATATTTGGTAAAAATTCAGTGCTTTTTTCAATCTCTTCTCTCAATCCAGAGTCCCCTGTGTTGGCACAGACCAAAGATCACTCTAGTCTGATTATTCTCTGACAATGACTTACAGAATGCAAGACCTCATTCCAACCAAGTTTTAATCTTTCCTTGATTAGCAAGGCAGAACTAGTTTTGTAAGCTAGATTTTTCCAGGGATGATGCACATTAATCATATTTGTCAGTGTTGTGGTTTTCTTGCTCACGTTAATGTACAGTTAATCTTTTATCTGTAGGCTTCTACATTGATTGGCTTTTTGGCTCAGCTACATTGTTTTATAGGAGCTTTCCTGACCTCATTATATATTTGCTAGTTTTGAGTGCATTTATTACTTACCTTTTTTTAATAACAAATTGAAATTTGATTTGTTTTTAAAAGTACACTCAGGCCAAATACATTCTCACGTTGTAGAAGGACATTTTCAGAGTATATATCAAAACTACATGCATCTCTCATCTTCAGGGTACTATTGCAATTTCCTAAACAGGGCTTAAGCTGGTACAGTTGTGTCTTGATCTGAGGTTTTATGCTGAAGAAAGAGTCTAAAGGAGGCTTGCATGTTTACATTCAAACTCCATTTTGATTGAATCACCAGTTCCCACTGATACTGATTTCTGTCTGATTCCATATGTGTAGCTTCTTTGAAAATGATGCTTAAGATGCCTAAAGATTGATCTTTGTGTCCTGAGGTTTGAACAGTGTGGTCTTACAAAAACTTTTGAACCAAAGGAGTTGAATTGGAAAAAAAAGTAATTCTAACATTCTTCTCTTGGTGACCTTGTATTCTTAATAATTAGTGATCACAAAGGTTTCTATATTTTTGAAAGACCTGCCTGAAGGATTATAAGTTTTTCATAGGTAAAACTTTGCTCATGTGAATCTACTGTGTCCATATTTACACAAATATGTTTGTTCTACTTTTTATAGCTCAAATACCAAAGAATGCTGGAGCGATTAGAGAAGGAGAACAAAGAATTAAGAAAATTGGTACTGCAAAGAGATGACAAGGGAATTCATCAGAGGAAACTAAAGGTATGTGTTATCAAACCACACTGAAATATAATTACACCATATTTTCCATTATGCTATTCTAAATTGCATTTGTTAATTCATATATAAACTTCTAATATTTGTTTTAAGATACCTCTGTTAATTTTTTGAGTCGTCAAGAATTCTAAACATCCTTTATTTTTAACTATATAACTTTTGGAAGTGGCTTCAATTGAAAAACACAAAGGGGTTAGTTACTATGTCTAACTAAATTACTTACCTAAGTGATTTGGAAATGTGGCTTGGTTTTTTTTATGTAGCTTCACTGTATTTCCAGATAATCTTGCTTCCAAATGTTCTTGGACGCACAGTCTGACACCTTTGTGCTTTGTCATGGCTCTCACTGAGTCTGGTAGAGTAAGTTATGGGGTCAGGTAACATCGTTTAATGACTCTATAAATCCACTGAGTCTGGCTTTTGTTTTTGTCTGCCAACATTCTGAGCATTCTAAAAATGGATGCTTTCTGCTTCTCTGTCATTTGTTAACCAATATGGATCTTGCACTTTCCTTTGTGAACTGAAAGATGAATCTTACTTGTGCAGAATAAAATTGATAACTCTATATCCTTGTGAATGTTTATTGTTCATCAAACTAAATAAGTCTAGATGTTTAATGGAATAAACTCAATTTAGCTTAACTTGCAAGCTGAGAAGTTTCCACTCAGTTGTTCCGTTATGCTGTACATAGGAGCCATCATTTTCCTCCTTCATGCACAGGAGTTAAGGGGTGACTTTACTTGGTGTTGTATTTCATAAAACAAAGATCTGTGCTGCAGTATAGACAGCTGGGGTTTCAAACCATCAGGAGAAAGTAAAAAACATTTTTGCACAAGCTTACAAAAGAAGTAGTGTGCAACCCTTGTTCTCTTATTTGGCTGTGTTTTCTCTCTGGAATTTTTTTCTGTAGAAGTCCTTGATTGATATGTATTCTGAAGTACTTGACATCCTGTCTGATTATGATGCCAGTTATAACACTCAAGATCACCTACCTCGAGTAAGTAGATAACAAATTCAATGATTTTTACTGAAACACCAGTTTTACAATTAAATACAGCATTTAATTATATTCCAGAATAATCCAGAGTTAGTGCTAGGCTATTTTCTTTTGACTCCATCTTTTTACTTAAGACATATCTTCCATTTTAAAAGAAATAAGATAATTTTGAAAATAAGCAATTTAACCAGCTTAAGCCTATTTTGGCTTTAAACAATAAACCCTGTCTAGATTCAGTTACTGCTGCTGTGCTCAGCTTTTCATTTTAGAGGGCTTCAGTCCATGGGCTCCATCCTCCTCAGCTTTGTAAAATGGCTGTTGTTTCCCAGTGTGTGTGAGTGGAGCTGAGCGAGTAAGGTGCCCTGTCCATCTCCCCACAGCATGCTGCTGTTGTGGGGGGATTTGGGAAGGGATTAGCCTCACTGCTGGTGTAGAGGAGAGCCAGGAATGCTTCCTGTTTTCACAACCACTTGTAGCATTAGTAGCTTCTACAGGAAGCCACTGAGATGGAGAAACTCAGGATTCAGCTCTTTCCAGGCAGAAGCAGCAGCTACCAGATGAGTAGTGTTTTGCCTGCTGAAAGGATTTTGTACAAGAAGACAAGAGCTGCCTGTCAGGAGAGCGACAAGCCCTCTTCCCTCTCTTCATTAGATGCCCTGGCAGAGTGCTTTGTGGACTGTGCTGTCTTAAGCACAAGTCCATTTTTTTGCTTTACTACAAGTTAATATGTCTTCAAAGATTCCGTCTTTAAACCAATGCATTTATTATCAAGCAGAATACAGCTGGTGTTCATACAGATGTTAGTTAGCTTTTGTCTGAATTTCCAAAATGTCCTTCCAAAAGCCAATGGCTGTTTAAACTTTAACTTAAGGTGGTGGTGGTTGGAGACCAAAGTGCCGGGAAAACCAGCGTGTTAGAAATGATCGCCCAGGCCCGCATCTTCCCTCGAGGCTCTGGGGAGATGATGACACGTTCCCCTGTCAAGGTAAGAAACATTATCATCTCTGAATCAAATTTACTGTATTGTTCTCCCTCTGATCATGACATTGATGGAAGCATACATGTGCATCGGTTTCTAAGATGGCCTCTGGGCAAGGGAGTTGTTTCAGGCAGTGACAGAAGCTTTGCAGGTCTGTGTATGATCCATGTGTGCTGTCTGAGTAGTAGCCAGTACCATTTAGTAATTTACTGCTAAATAAGCATTACATGTAATTGTGTTTCTACAGAGGGAAGTGTACATATGCCATGTACTTCTCATGTTTCTCTGTGTTAGATGTGCTATACTTTCTCATTAAAGCTTTTTAACATTTAGGTAACCCTTAGTGAAGGTCCTCACCATGTGGCTTTATTCAAAGACAGCTCTCGGGAGTTTGATCTGACCAAAGAGGAGGATGTAAGTATAGTAAAGTGATTGGAAGTTAATGAGACTTCTGTTGATTTTCTGAATAATTTTGTGTCTCTGTAATCTCTAAGCCCCTATTTAATTAGACTGATAAATGTTTAGTGGGGCAAGGCATTGTATTAGTTATTCAATTATCTCTTTGGCTGGCACTGAAGTGAATAAAATGTAGAGTGCTCCTTGTGTCAAGACACTTTTTGAAGCGTGAAGGGATCTGCAGGTAATCTGTCATTTAATGTCCTCCCCATTTACCAGACTTACTAAACATGCATTTGTAATAATACTTATAAACTGAGATCTTCATCCCTGACTAAAAGTGTTTTTTCTGTGTAGGTAATTTTTCTTCTATCACAGTTATAAAGAGTTGCGTTTGATATTTTGCTTTCCTTGTAACAGCTTGCAGCTTTGAGAAATGAAATAGAAATCAGAATGAGAAATAGTGTGAAAGAAGGGTGCACTGTTAGCACTGAGGTAAGACTTGTCAAATATTTAATGGCAAATATCTGTATGTGTATATATTTAGTAAGTAATGTTTAATTGGGAGAAGGTGATGAATCCAGTTTGCATATACTCTCTATTTTGCAGTATACAAAGACTGTTAAAACCAGTTCTGTACAACAATTACTTGCATTAAAAGTTGTACTTCCTATTTAAAATGACAGGTTGTTGCTGTTTAAAACATATGTGTGTAAATACGTGTTCATATAGTTTTATATATGTGTGTTTGTCTATGTAACTACATTCAAAGTAGGTGGTGCATAAACCCCTAATTTCAATTGTATTTCACAGACCATCTCCTTAAGTGTGAAAGGTCCTGGTTTGCAGAGAATGGTATTGGTTGATTTACCTGGAGTCATTAGTGTAAGTATGCAATAATTAAAAAAAATAAGACAAGTAAATGAGGTAGTGTTATTGGTGACAACATTGGCTGTTCAGGGTCTTTTAACAAGTTTGTTTTTCTTTGTTTTTCTTTAAATATTTATCTCCATATGCTTATTAAAGACTGTGACGTCGGGTATGGCTCCAGATACAAAGGAAACTATTTTTAGCATCAGCAAGGCCTACATGCAGAATCCTAATGCCATCATCCTCTGTATTCAAGGTACTAAGAGTCTAAACAATTATCCACTTATATTTTTAATCATGGTTCATATGTTACAGTGGAGTCTGTTCTGGTATTTTTCCTTCTGTGATAATTTGTGTAGTGTACAGAACAGCATTCTGTGGAATATCTGTTTATAATTTAAGGCAATCTGTTCAAAATCTGTGGCAAAAAGCAACTTTTTGCTAAGAGTTTTTTTCGCATCAAAGAAAAATGGTGGTGTAATAAAATTCAAGTTTTCCATAAAAGTGTTTTTGGAGATAGCATGCAATAATATTGAATATAATATAATGTTGAATATTTTAAGTAAGCTGGTACTTGTTCAAAACTTATGAACTGCAACAAAGTGGTTTGTTTTGATTCTGGAAACAAAGCAAAACTTCCACTATGTGTATCCAAAAATGGAACAAATCTAATTTTACTGGGTTAAATTTGTAACACGAAATTTACTTGGTGGCTACTGTGTTTTCAGTACTGTGTGTTAGATTACATAGTCCCTAAAATAAACTTTGTATTTATTTTAGATGGGTCAGTGGATGCAGAACGCAGTATTGTCACAGACTTAGTCAGCCAAATGGATCCCCAAGGAAAAAGGACAATATTTGTATTGACTAAGGTTGATCTTGCAGAGAAAAACGTGGCTAGTCCAAACAGGGTGAGTTGAAACTCTTTTTCTCATGTTGTACTGGCTGAAGTCACACATGATAAAATACTTGAGATGCTGTCAGAGATACTGGACCTCACCTGCCTATTCTAGATGGTTTTGAGTGCTTATTTCTGTATACAGTATGATAATTTTTTTGGTGGTTGTTGTTTTAATCTCTCAGGCCTTGCTTTTAGTGATCAGCTATGAGACTTCAGTCTCAGCTTGCTTTAATACTGATTGCTTCCATGAAGGTGACCTGAGCAGGTTCCATTTCCCAAAAAGGCTTAAGGACTTTTGGGCATCTTGTTGTGTTTTGTGTTCTGCTATGTTATGCCTTGCTTGATTTAGGCCTTTTTTTTTTTGTTTCTGGTTTAGTTTTCAATCTCAATAGAACTCATAGTCCCATGACAAACTGTAGTAGTCTATGCATAGATATAAGTAGATCTGGCCTTAAAACTGTGCTGAAAGAAAAAATGTCTCTGTGCAAAGCTAATGTTTGTTTTTTTTTTTTTTTAATCCTTTATTTTCACAGATCCAGCAAATCATTGAAGGCAAACTTTTCCCAATGAAAGCTTTGGGTTATTTTGCAGTTGTTACTGGAAAAGGTAAAGAGAGCTCTAGCTCTGCTCATTTTATCCTTGGTAGCCCTGAAAGCTGTCTAAATGGAACTGTTGCAGCACTCTTTTCTTTCTGCAGGAAACAGCAGTGAAAGCATTGAATCTATTAAAGAGTATGAAGAGGAATTTTTTCAAAATTCAAAGCTGTTAAAGTATGTTGCTATTTTATTCTTTCTGTTAAAATAAGCCTGTGTTTTGGTAAATGATAGCATCAGTTTTTCTTATTGAATTTAAAGGGATTGTGATGTGGAAACACTATCTGAGATTTAATCTGCTTAAATTAAGTATCATGTTGAGGTGACCAATTTATCCTGGTTTCCTAATGCTTGCTGTAAGTCACTGGAGACAGACAGGCATTTTCAGGCAGCAATTGATTCCAGTGCAGTTCTGGGCCACTCTTCCAAGGTGTGTCCCAAGGTTTGTGTGTCCCCCCATCAGCTCTACAAGAACTAGGTTTCAGCCTGTCTAAGCACTTGGAGCTGAGAGGAGTCAATCCAGCCCAAAAGTGAGTTTTAGTGGCTCTAAACGTGAGTTGTCTTGGTGTGACCATGTTGTATTCAAGGGGTTTGTTTGTGTGTTCTGAGGGAAGCTCACTGATGGGAGTTTTGATTTCACAGGCTGGTATTTCTCAGGAAAGTACAGTATGTGATCTTTGGGACTGCAGTACCTGCACTGCAACTTCTAGAATAAAAATTTACTTAGGGTGGGGTTTTTTGTTCCTATGTTTTGTTTTGGGGATTTTTCCTTTGCTTTGGTGATGATCTGCACTGAGTATTTTAGAGGAAGAGACTGGAGTTTGGGTTAGGTACAGTTCCATGTTATCTTCTGCTCTACAAAGCAAAGGTTTATTCCAGGGAGGAGAAAATGGGGGCCTGAAAGCATGGGTATGTAGAGAACTTCCTCTGGCTGTCTTTCTTTACAGGACAAGTATGCTGAAAGCACATCAGGTAACAACCAAGAACTTAAGTCTTGCTGTGTCAGACTGCTTTTGGAAAATGGTGAGAGAGTCTGTGGAGCAGCAAGCAGATGCTTTTAAAGGTAAGCATGATATGAAAAAAAAAGGGAAATAGCAACTTGCTGTTAAACAATTATTTCTCCCATATGCATATAATATTGTTTTGCCAGCACGCTTAGGCAATTGTTTCATACATTTTATATGATCAGCATTTCCCATTAATTGATAATTGCCCCAAGTAATTTCTTGAGAGAAAACTAAAAAAGTAATTTATTTTGTGAAGTACCACTTGCTCTAAAAACCAAAGGAGTAAATAAGTATGAAGAACAAAAATCAAGCTGGGTTTTTTTTTTTTGTGGGCAAAACAGTTCTTCCACTGGATTAAGATGTTTAAAATGGCTTACTCTATAAAGGTACCATCTGGTCAGCCAGGGCAGGGCTGATGTGTGGAGAACTGGAGGCAGAATGACTCCACTGTGCTTTTTTAATGCATGAATTCTGCAATTTGTAGACAGAGTGTATTGCATAGAAAAAAATTCTGTTGCTTTGCAGACGTGCTTAACGTTCTTGGAGAGTTTTTCATAAACAAGATTTGTGGCAGTTTTAAGACCTGCTGAACTTTCAAGGTAGCCATGAAGTGCATATGGAGAATTAAAAAAAACAAGGCCCTGTTTCTGATTTTTGCAGCCACGCGTTTCAATCTTGAGACGGAATGGAAGAACAATTACCCCCGGCTGCGAGAGCTTGACAGGGTAATTGACACTGCTGCTTTCACTGGTGTGCTGCAAAGGGTTGAAGATTATGAGTTAAAATTTGTGCCTGTTAAGTTCATTTGTAAAGTTTTCCTAAAGTTAAAGTAGAGTTAAAAGTAAAAGTTAAAGTAAAGTTAAAGTACTGACATTTCAAAATGCTAGGACGGTGTAAATTATTGTAGGGGAAGGAAATAACTGTTCTTCAAAATTGTGATACTTCAGCACTTAAGTCCTTCACTCTTCTAGTATGGAGTTACCTGACATAACCTGGCCCAGGGATAGGTCAGTGTTTCTTTGTGATTGTGACAGAACTGGCAAAGAGAAGTTACATTCTCTGGTCTTTCATATAGACAGAGTAACAAAGCAATTGGGATCTCATTTTCTAATTCTTCTCTAGAGATCCTGAAATGCCATGCCTGGGCAAAAGCATGCAAGAGATGGGGGTGAAGATGTATGGTAAACAAAGGTAGCTGATGATATGCACACACATTGTTCAGAACATGACCAGGAGGTATCATTTGATGCTTAAAGGCCTTAAAAAGGTTTTGGATTTTTTTACCCTTTGTATGGAAGCATGATCAAACTGTACTTAATCTAATTATTTCCTTTTCCACAGAATGAACTGTTTGAGAAAGCAAAGAATGAGATTCTTGATGAAGTCATAAGTTTGACTCAGGTCACACCAAAGCACTGGTATTGTAGCATTTTCTTTTTCTTTTTTTTTTTTTTCATAATTTACCGGCAGAAGTTTGCCTTTAAAATGGAGTTCTAGTAAACAACATTCTCAAATATAAGTAAGAGACTGGTTTTCTTGGACAATATACTGTATTCCTGTGATCTCTAGTCTTGTTTTCTGTGTTCCTAACAAATTGAATGCACACCTATTAGTCACTTGTGTACTGGAATCCATCACATGTGTTACAACTCTCATTTTAGGGAGGACATGCTTGAGAAAACCTTATGGGAAAGGGTGTCTACTCATGTGATTGAGAACATATACCTGCCAGCAGCACAGACTGCAAACTCAGGGACGTTTAACACCACTGTGGACATCAAACTGAAGCAGTGGACTGACAAGCAGCTGCCTAATAAAGCAGTAGAGGTGAGAATATTGTTATTTAAATTAAAAAACAAAACAAAAACAAATTAAAACTTAATTTAAAATGAAAGCATAACTCCAGAGAAGTAAGGTGATGTTTGAATGGCTGACTGCAGTTCTTCTAACTAGCTTACATGTCAGAAAAGGCTAGCAAGATCTCGATGCCCCAGAACCACACAGAATGCAGAAACATTGTATTTTGCTCTTCTGTTGAATTTTGCTATTAAAGAAAAAAACCTGAACCTATTTTTGCAAGGTTATCAAACCCCTCAAGTACGTATATTCACATTTAATAGATTTATGCAAGTTTAAGAGAATTCTGCTTGCTACAATACAGTGAAGCAAAGTTTTGTGTTGCTTTTATTAGTAGTAGATAAGGCAGTAAAGAAAAAGTCAGGGATTTTTGCTTGCATGGTTTTTTTGCAAAATCTCCAGGTTTTCATCCTTGGAAGAATTGTAATAAATGTCCCTTTATCAGCTGGTGCATGGTGTAATGGTCCATTTCAGGAGGAATTGTTTGCTAACCTTCCAGGTGGCATGGGAGACTTTGCAAGAAGAATTTTCCCGTTTCATGACAGAAAAAAAAGGAAAAGAGCACGATGATATCTTTGATAAACTGAAGCAGGCTGTCAAAGAAGAAACTATTAAGCGACATAAATGGAACGAGAGAGCGGAGGATAGCCTGGTATAATGTAGTGGGTTTTTTTGCCTTGAAATGTTTTTATTACGTTGAATAATCAGTATTTTTGCATTCTTTCACTGTAATCATAAAATGATTTTTGTTGTCTCAGCTTTTCTATACAAGGTATGAATTCACTGTTTCTCAATTCATTTCATTATTACCTTTTATTAGTTATTGTCCTAGATAGTAATTAATAAAACTGTTTTGGCTGGTTCATTAATGTCCTCCCTCCCTTCCACCAGGCTTGGTGAGAATTGCTTGCCATCACCTTACTTGTTCTGTTCAGTGTAGCCACATAAAATAACCATACAATAACACATAAAATAATAATTTCATTTCTATCTTTATAGATTCTGTAATCTAGAGGGATATCATATTTTTGCTTTATTTTTTCCATTATTTATGCATACTGTAAAAAAGAGTCAGAGGCACACAAAAATAATTTTGGTATTGCTCGGAAAGATGCCTCTTGAATATCTTTTGTGTGCCAAACATAATCTGTTGTAGCAGACATTAAAAAATGGAAAGAATACTAGAAATGGGTTATTAACTAAATCCTGAATAAATTATTTACTGCCTGCTGAAGTGCCATTCTGTGTTGCAGCGGGTGATCCAGCACAATGCTTTAGAAGATCGATCAATATCTGACAAACAGCAGTGGGATGCAGCCATTCATTTCATGGAAGAGACGCTCCAAAGTCGGCTCAAAGACAGTGAGTCTGTCATGTGTTCCACTCTGTTTCCCTTTTTAATCTGAGCCACTTATGATCTAGTTCATTTCACTGAAGTGCAGCCTTTGTATCAGCCCAGCTGACACAGTGGTGACTGCTTGCAATGGTACTGATACTGATAGAAATATTTAGCAAAATACAGCCTCAAAAGCTCTCATGGTCTTGCTCTTAAAGCAAGGCAACTGAATGAGAAGCAGTAGAGATCTGTAGAGTCAAAAAATGGCCTAAATGCACATGTAGGAGAACAGGATCAATTCAGGGAAAATAGTTGGTCTGTGTATGGTTTCTAGCATAATCAGTTTTGATGCAAGTTGTAGCCAATATAAGATTTGAGGTTTTTTTTAAATGCATGATCTGGAACCAGGAGGGTGGTCTCAGTAGAGGGATGTGTTTTTTATGTACTTCTTCAGTTATCTACTGGTTGGAAGTAATTCTTAAATTTTAGTAAAATACATCAACCATTATTTGAAGTAAAAAACACCTGACTTAAGTTGGTGTGGTGTATTTTATGTTCTTCAACTTAAAATATTCATTTTTGTTCATATACTTAATTTTGAAAGACTAAATTTGGCTGGTTGCATATGTTTTGTTTGATAGTTAATATATACCTCATTTTTCAGCTGAATCTGTTATTGAAGATATGGTGGGTCCAAACTGGAAAAAAAGGTGGTTGCACTGGATAGGCCGCACCAAAGAACAGGTAAAAGGAAAAAAATTAATAAAGAATTTATAGTTTGCTACCATTAGAAAACTTTGATTATTAATCAAAAAAATTTCAAAACTACCAATTCTCTTTACACTGTTTAGATGACTACAAAAAAACCTCACTTGTCATTGTTTTAAATAGTATGGAGAATTTTGTATACTTTTTCCATGCTCCATCTACAGAGTGACTTGTAAACTATTTTCCATTTTTCATCGAATTACATCTTTGCTATTATGCCTTTCACCTGTGTATTGAAGTTCTTACAGTAGAAAAAAATCAATGAAAGCAGGTGGAGACTGAGCTATTCTCTTCTGTACTTTTCATACCTGCCTTCTAAACAGAAGGTTACACACACAGTTTCCTGTCATGCTCTATTTGGATTTAATTAGTATGTAATAGCTTTATCACTCACATTGCAATCACAGCTGTATCTTCTGACTGGCTATATTCTACTCACTGGCCATAACAACTCCTCTCATTTACTCATAGCATTTGGAAATTTCCTTTGAATTTTAATTGCACCTTTTGTTTGATGCCCAGAGATGATGGGCTTTTTATATTACCTTTTCTAGATGTTTCTCAAACTGACTCATACTTTAAAGAAGTAAGCAGTATTTAAAAGGATAGAGTAGGAAGTAATTGTTTCAGAGAAAGGAATTTTAGTCAGCTATATGCAGCCAGCTATTGGAGCCAGGTAGTGACTTCAGCCTATATAATTGACTTCTATGAACAGCAGCTTCAAGGTATGAATCCATGGAGAATTCCTGCTGGCTAATAGGCAAAAATTACAATTCTCATCAGTGTCACAAGTGGTATATGAACCCTGCTAGCAGATATTCATATAGGGGGAAGGGGCTAAGACCTGTGATTTTGTTTTTCCACCCTTCTATTCTTGTTCTGCCTTTCTGTGTATAATGAAAAGAAAAAAAATAAATTGACAGTGAATTATCAATAAAAAATGCCATATTTTATTTGTCTTTTCATAAATTCCTTTTGAAGTAACTTAAAAGTAATAGTTAATAGTGTCAGAGGTTTTTTCTGCCCTGGCTTATTAAACAAATAGTGTTTATTGAGGAGGTTCTGATGATCTCTGAGTCTCTAATAATAAATTCCAACTAATCATTCCTATCCTAGAATATTCGTAATGAAACAAAAAATGAACTTGAGAAATTAATCAAATGCAATGAAGATCATCCAGCTTATCTGGCAAATGATGAAGTGACAACTGTCAGAAAGAATCTGGAAGCAAGAGGAGTAGCAGTGGATCCATGTCTGGTGAGATGCAGAATTGTAACAGGACACATGGAAGCCCCCTGTGAACACTTGAATGTTTTCTGGATGGCAAAGGCTCCATGTGAATACTGAGTTTGTAATGCAGATGTTTCCAAAGGAATCACTGAGTGACTGTTTGCACGCAATTCACACACTTCTGCTGCCTGGCAGGCAGAGGCTGTACAGCACTTTGGAATCTGTCAGTTTAGGCTGGAATCAGAATCTGTTGAACAGATTTTCTTGCCTACATTGTAACAAAGCTTCTGAAATTATTGTTCAGGTGTAATCAAGGCCTTTGTGAGCAAGCTACAGTAAAAACATATGGTGTATCCTAAAGCTTTCAGTGTGATTGTGTGTGAAGTTTGCAGTTCATTGGTGCAATGAAGAGAGAGATTTAAAAAAAAAAAAAAACTTAGAAAAAGGCAGGATTTTTTTTAGAGTGTCCCAAGGCGTTGTAGTGTACATTTGAAATGTTCTGCAAAATGACATACCTCATTGTAGTGAAGGCCCTTAAGGGTAATTATACCTCTTATCTAATTAAATGTGAGATTTTAAATAAATGAGAATTCAGACATTAATAAGTAATAGATGGAGAATTCTTAAAGCAGTGATTTATTTTCTGCAGTAATTTTGGCTAGCTTTGCACCATTAATACATGCACTTCTTCTACGAAGAAGAGTTTTTGTAATATCTGCTAGTCCTTTTCTGTACAGCACTTACCATTTTTTACAGAGGTCACAGTAGTGATCCACATCCTGTGCATGAGGAGGGTGAGTGCAAATTGAGGTTTTTTCTTAGCTAAGCAACTGATTTTCTTAATTATGTTTTATGGGGTTTCCAGAGAGGCATCTTGATACACATATTAAATTTTGAGGAATTGAAACATAATAAGCCTAATCAAGCAAAGCTAAAAATGTTTGTTTATGTAAGACCCATTAAATATTTATCTAAGCTTTAATCTGGTTTAATTGGTAAATTAATGGGTACAACTCAAAAATGTGTTCTCAGTGTTGATGTAAAGAATATTTTGTAGTATATAATTTAAACGTGTTTTGGCTGCAGACAGTATTTTTAAGCATTCAGTTATGTGCATGGAAGAGTAGGTTTTTAAACTGACAAGTCATCTGTAGTGTTTGCCAAGTGTAACTAACACATAAATCATACCCCAGTTGCAGACAAATTGCTGAGAAATATTTAGACATATGTTACATGATAGCAACAGTGGAATTTGGAGTTACATTTTTAAATTAAATGCAATCATTAATCTAAGCACGATAATGAGTGTATGTATTTATTTATTTAGTCAAATTTAAATACTCTTTTCCTAGATTAAAGATACATGGCACCAAATTTATAGAAGATACTTCCTGAAGTCTGCTTTGAACCACTGCAATCTGTGTCGAAGAGGCTTCTATTATTATCAGAGGCATTTTGTGGACTCGGAGGTAAACTGAAGAACAGATTTTCTTCATCTGCACTGGTGTTTTGCCTTAATATTTCTATTTCAGTTGAAAAAAAAATCTAAAAATACTTCAAAGTAGGCTGACCAGATAGCTGGTGATCTCAGATACATTTTACATGAAGCTTGTAATGGATAAAATGCCATGCTGGTGGTAATTATGTAAAATGACCACTAGGTATCAGCCATTACCTAAACATGTGTTTCTAATGGATGTGTATTGAAAATGCATGGTTCAAACCAGTAATGTACAGCTGCTGATATGTTGTTGATAGCCATTTCTCCTGCTTTCTCATTGATAGTTACTTCACTTACACAAAAAAAAATCAAAAAACATCCCTATGAATTTATAAGAAAACTATGGTCAGTAAATGTTTATAGTTAATGCTTAGAACCATGTGTGATCAACGGGAAAAAAATGAACAGGTATGGAGTTTCCAAACAGGTCTTTATAAATAACTTCCCAGTTTTGTGAACTCAAGCTTGTGCAGTAAAGGAAAGTATGCATCAAGTCACACAAAGAATACACTATTTTCTTATTATATTTAAAATCAAAGAGAAATTGCTGGAAAAGTAGAGCTCCTCACTTTGTTTTTCTCCCTATGAGCCATGAAGCCAGAAGTCTTCGTTACTTTAGAAATACCTTTGCCTGTAAGAGAGATGAGAGAATGAGATCACAATGCGGAGAGCTTCCTCTTCATGGCACTTAAACTCCTAGTCATGTTCCTGTCTTTTTAAAGGGAGCCTAATGTGAACTTAATGCCCCTTCTTGCCATCCTTGCAGGTGTAGAAACTGTCTCTTCTGTTAACAAATAGAGCTCTTGGCCCAGCCCCATCTTCAGAAGCATTTGTCAGGCAGGCAGGCACAGCCTGGAGCTCGGCTGTTGTCTCTCAGTATATTTGAAAAGTGATGTTCTAGTGAGCATTAGGTTACACTCCTCAGCCTGCAAATAAAGCATGTGTAGATTGGTTTTCCATGGTTTCCCATGATACAGCTCTTGCTGTTGAAAATAGCAGATGTGAAGGTGATGCAGTGCAATTAAATAAGGCTGATGTGGTTCTTGTGAAGTATTTTCGACATGCTTCCTTGTTAGCTACACCAGTAATTCTGTGGGATTTTTGTGTAAGATGTGGATATGTATACATGAGGTTACAGTAGCTGCTAAAAGTGTCCAGAGATTGTGGTGTGTGCAGGATGTTCACTGGACATCAGGGGTCTGACACCTCAGGTTCTGTCGTTGCAGCTCGAGTGTAATGACATCGTCCTGTTCTGGCGAATACAGCGGATGCTGGCGATCACGGCAAACACACTGCGGCAGCAGCTCACCAACACTGAAGGTAAGGCTCAGCCACTGGCAGGGTTTGACACAAAAAGTTACCTCCTAAAAAAGTCATCCAGCGACAGTTTTGCTTAGAGGGGAAATACCCTTTGAAATTTAAAAATCTTTCTCAAAGAATTTCCATTCTTAATGGCCCAGAGAAGGGGCTTCTCTGTTCAGAAGTTTGCCTTTCCTCCTATCAGATTAATAAGTATGTTAACATATACTGTGTCTCCAACAGACTGTCCCAAAATTTTGTCTTTGGGTCATTGGAGTTGCAAAAATGTTGCCACTCACTTTTTTTTGTTGCTTTGTTGTTTTGTTTTTTTACAGTAAGGCGCTTGGAGAAGAATGTAAAGGAAGTGCTTGAAGATTTTGCTGAAGACAATGAAAAAAAGGTGATGCTCCTAACTGGCAAGAGGGTCCAGCTTGCAGAGGATCTCAGTAAGTACCCACTCTACAGTGTTTTGGAATGAGCTTGAAATGAAGCAAATTCTGACCACTGTCCTTGAAAATATCCAGTGTGATGTGGGTTGTTCATGTGCTGGTATTTATTAATATCATACAAATTTTTTTTTAAATACGGTCAGATCCTACTGATTCTAAGGTGGACATGAGTAGTATAGTGTGATAATATAATTTACACTAGATGTAAGTTCATTTATATAAATATATTGAAAGACTGTAGTTAAAATAAGAGTAATATTTAAAGTGAGATTGCCCTTCAAGAGGGATTACAGTAGTTTAATGCTTTGTGCAAGTCAAAAAGTGCTCAAAAACCATTAGAGTTTTATGATTAATATAATAAGATTATTAAAAGTGAAAGTTTTTAAGGTGACTGTCCAGGTTACTGTTGTCTCCTGTTGTCTGCCTGCACATCCAGTAGGGTTTAGAGTGGCTTTTAGCTGATGGACCTTACCTTGCACACATGGTGTTGTCCTTTTGGCAGCATTCTGCCATTTTGTGAGACTTCCACTTAAACCCCAGCTGTGCGCCTGGTCTGGGAGGGGAAAAAACAGTGCTGTGCAAAAGGGAAAAGAAAAAAAGCCAGTGATAAATGAAGTTCCTTTAGTTACAGAAATACCTGCATGTTTACATCACAGGTGACCATTCTTCTTAGACCTCTCTTTTGTGTTTGATGTAGAAACTAATTTTTTCTTAAAATATGACTTGGGATACTTAATTCAGAATAAATTAATATTGTGATCAGTGTTTCTTCTTTTAATTAGCAAAGTAATTAGGAAAGTTCTTATATCCAGGGTTCAGTGGGATAGAGAAGCCTGCAATAGCTGTTAGTTACCTAAGTATGAATAATATTTTTCATATTTGCATCCAAAATGTAATATAAAGTAAATGTTTTGCTTACAATAAACTCAGAATATAAGGATTTGTTTTTAATAGTGCTGGTTTGGCTACACTGAAAATACTGTCTTTTTAGAAGTATTGTTACTGAAATCCCAGTGAATTGGATTTGTTGTCCTTTAGATAATGTAATATTTTGGCATTGTGAGTAGTAGTTTTCAGGAGTTATATGGGCAAATTGCCTAGGTTTTCTTGACTGATCTCTGAACAGGTGCTATGACTGTATAATTTTCATGATAGATACATAATTTTCTCCAAACATCCTGTGTTGCTTTTGACATCCTGTATCAACCTTTATGTAAATAGCCTTTTAGAGTTAGTAGAACATGTTTTACAGCATAAGAGGTTCTTCTCCTCTCTCCATATGTTGAGATAAAACGAGTGGTAGCTGCATAGTAGGATGCAGACTTATATTGAGGAAGTTCTTCTTTTCAAGCAGTGCTGCTTGCTTTATTGCTTTGATGCAGGATGCTGATTTTTTTGGGCTTTTTTCCTGCACAAACACTGATACAGAGTGAACCTCGGCAATTTTGATTTATCCTCAAGTATGCCATGTTTTAAAACAAAATTTAAAAACCCTTACATGCCCATGATGTTTAAATTAACATGTCTGTACTCTGCACTGAAATTCACTTAGAATTTTTGTATTGTCAACTTTGCTTTTCCCCAGCCTCAGTAGTAGGCTCCCATTTCAAAGCAGTGGCAGCTGAGGTCATTATTTTGTAAACTAAGACTAGACCTGTAGGAGGAGCCTCTGTGTGTTCATAACCTGAGGTGTCAGCGCACTGGTATAAATGTTTCAAGCGTGTAGCTTGCATTTCATAAATTACTGTGTAGCAAAAACATGTCACTGCACTGTATTTCTTTAAATTCAGGAGGTCACAGATCCCACACGCATTATTCTAAAGAAATAATTGTAACTCAGTACAAAACAATGTATGATGACATGTTCTGCTTTATTGTACCTGTGGGATAATTTTAAAACTACAACTGCTTAGCTCTGTCCTCAGATCAGCAGTGTTCTTTCTGCATGCTTTTATTGCTAAGTGATTTTTTTATGGGATTGTGACAGGAAAAGGGGGTTTCTTTGCCTTTCTGTTGGTGAACGGAATGCTTTTCTATGACACAGAAGTTTTTTTATACCCCTGAGACATATTTTGATAGCATGGAGCATTGAACTCTCTAGATGGCTATAATTTCCTTCTTGTAGCACTTACTAAAGTTCAGGACTCCCCTAAAGAAAAAAAATCCTGACTCCTGTGACACATGTTCATATAGTATTGGTATTTTAATTAGGAAGGGAAATGATCTCCTGGATCACAAAGTCCAGTCTCTCTATTCCATGCAGCTGTGTTTATATAACCCAGCTGATTTGAGTATCTTGAGCTCTGTCTTGAAATCAGTTACTTGTTGGGGCTCACTATTGACACTGAAAACATGTTCCAGGATGTCATTCTCCTGGTGGTTACAAATAGACTTCTAATTTCCAGTCTAATCCTGTAAACATGGGGCTGGGATTCACTTCCTGATTAAAAACTCTACTTGCAAATGTAAATTATTTATATACCTGAGGTTGGGATGCCTCCTCTTGATGCTGATTATATGGGAGCACTGTTTCACTGCTGTTACATCAGTATTTTAGTGCTGAAGCACTGAAAGTGTTTTATTGTTTATTCAGGATACTGGTAAATGGCTGTTAGTAACATGGGTGACCAAGTCGCATGATGAGGACTCACATAAGACTCAAAACTTACTTGAGCAAGTTTTGTTATCTGTGTTCTACAGCCTTTAATGGTACTTTCTATACTTTCTACTATATAAGAATATTCCTTGTATGACATTTATGCCCTGAATCTTGCTGCTTCTCACTGTTCATATCTCAGGTTTCATTCTAGGTATTTTAAAGAGTGTAAACAGATCTTTGAAACAAATGATTAATATTTTTAAGTACTGAAGGTTGCTTTTTCTTCAAAAATATGCTTTAAATGTAATGTAAATGTACTCCTTAACATAAATATTATCATGATACTTGTACCAGTGAATGGTTACTAAGTTTATGGAAATTAAGAAGCCCTAGGATTGGAGTCCTTTCAGAAGAAAGGATCATAAGGTGCAAAAAGGGGCAGAGGAGAAAATGAATAGCTGAATTGGGAAAATTTACTTCAAAAATGTCCTAAAATGCAATCACTCTATAAGAATGCTTGTACTGAAAGATACACCTGTGGCTGATGGATCCCAGTGTCCTGACCCTGGCAGGGAGCAGGCATGGGAACAGCATAAGCATACAGTAGTACTTGCCTGTTATGCTCTCACAGCAGCCCACAATCTTTGGTTCCAAGATTTCCTAATCCTGAGGTAATATCTTTGTGAATAATAGGCATTCATGAATTTTTTTTTTCCTCCTGTGAATTTCTCTAATTGCTTTTTGAACTCATGTAAACTTTGGCATCTGCAACATCCTGTGGCAATTAGTTCCAGGGTTCAACTACACATTGTGAGAAAAAGTACTTCCTTTTGTTTGTTTCTGAGCCACCTGCCAGTTTCATTTGGTTCTCCTTAGTTCTTGCACTGTGAAGAACATTCAGTAATCTTTTTCTATTCATTTTTTTTGCCATTCATGACTTCACAGACGTGTATGCTACCTGCACTTAATGTTCTTTTTTCTGACTTGAAAAGTTCTCATGGTGTAGTTGCTCTTTGCATGGACACTGTTTCCTGGTTTCAATCAGCCTTGCCACTCTTTCCTCTTTCTTAGTTCCACTAAACCCTTTTTGAGGTGAAAGAGCAGGCCTTGCACAAAATATTTGAAATGTATCTATATTATGGATTTATACGCTCGTGTTACGATGCTTTTGGGTTTTATTTTACAGTAACTCCTTGTAGTGTATTTCCTCTTTTGCCTGTTACTGAACAGTGAGCTGATGCTGCAGTGGTCTGTCTGCTACAACTCTGAAGTTCTTGTGTGAAAAGTAACAGCCATGATATTTTCCTTTTCTTGTCATGTTTTGAAACTGTAGGTACAGTTGAGATATGTTTAATTTTTTTTTATGTTATGAGGACTCAGAAACAAGAATAATTTGCTATCTGTCTCTTAAATGTCTAACTGGGTACTGTAGGCTTATTCAGCAGTTTACAGGAACCTGTTTTAATGCAGTTGTTCACAACCTCCCTTACCACTCCAGGGCATTATTTTTACTGAAGTTCTTCACCAAAGTTGTCTGCCATTTGAGGAACACAGCCCTGATTTGGATAGCTTCACCAGAAATAGGAATTACATTTACTTTCCAATTGGCACCTGCATCTTGACTGTGCTCATTGCTGAAGGACAGAATACTTTGATTTGAAATTTATATTCCACACAATTAAGTATTTGCTTAGCTATATCTGTATCTTAACAGCTCTGTTCCATAAGAAGCGAAATGGGATAGAAGGAGCTAAAAGCACAATGGTGGTAACCATTAATGTTTTAAAAGAAGAATTTCACAGAAAAGCCTCTTGGCAAGCCTGCCCTGTTTGTATTGCAGGCTTGAAGGCACTGCTTTGGGCTGGAGGGAAAAATCTAATGGTGGCAAGTCAGTCCCTTCAAATTCCTGCAGCTGTTACACACAGGTGTGTGTAGCTCTACACAAATCTTTTCCACCTGCCCTTTTTTTTTTATATTAATTGCCCTTTATTTCTACAGTACCTTTGAAAATAGATGAGTCAATATATATCCTTTAATTTTATCAGTGATCTTTTGCAATAGTTGCAAGTTCGTACTGTTTTCTCCTGTATTTGTGTTTAACTTTCCAAAGTGAATGATATTGAACATTCGTGCAGGCTGCCTCTGAAGTTACTGAAGGTTTTAAATGTTATGTGTATTTTAAAATGGTGGCTTGGTTGGTTATTTATAAAGAACAATTATTTGAAGCCACACCTTCCCTAGAACTGTATCTTTTTAATTATGTTCTTCAGTATTGGGCAATACTTTTTTTTTTTAAAGAAAATAATCCATAGCTGAAAGACTTCAATTTCAACATGAATGATGTATTTTCTGCTGTGTCATTTTTAACCCAAATGCCAGACTAGTCATTACAGCAGAAATACCTGATAGCATGTGGATAAATCTTACCTTTCTGTGGACTGTTTATAACACGGCAGTAGTTGCAAATGCGGAGCTCCCGGCGGAACGCTTCCAGCAGTAGCTCATGGCTGGCGGGGTGGCTCTGTGCCGGCCGCGCTGTTTGACCGCGGGCCGGGGCCGGGAGCGGTCCCTGGGGCCGGGAGCGGTCCCTGNGCGCGGGGGCGCTCAGCGGCCGCGGAGTGAGCGGCGCCACCGCTCCTCCGGCCAGCGGGCGCCAGGTGCGCTTGCCTGTCCTTGTCCCCCTTGTTTTACACTCCCCCTCGGGTATTTTTGTTTGTATGACACGTAATTTATGACGATTGTAAAGAACGGTCTTTTTTTTTTCTCAGCTGCACGTTTCTGGTTAGCAACTGCATGGAAAGTAATAGTGTAGTAAGGTTTATTAAGAAAAATACTGTTAGGATCTGAATCCTTTAATCATTTCAGAAAGGAAGTGGCTCTTCCAGTGTCTTATCCTAAAGCTAAGTGCCCTCTCTCCCTATTGCAGTAGCACCTAAAGCATGCTAGATGGTGCACAGAGATGTTGAATGCTTCAGGTGAATCCAAGCTTCAGGCCGGCAGCAGGAGCTTTGCCATTCACTTCACTAGAGTTGAAATCTCACAGACCCAAAATCTTCATTTATTTCTTCTCCTTTCAGTCCTTTTGGACAGCAAAACTGTGAATATTGCAAAGCTACAGGATAAACAAAACATAGTACACACAAAGCATCTTTCCTAGGTCAGCATACTATTCATCCAATATTCTGTGTCCTCACAAGCTGGAAAAGAAAACTCAGCTCTTCACCAAACTATAAGTAAAACCATCTGCATGGGAGAGTCATTGGCAGGAGGTGGGAATGCCTGTGGAAACCTGATCCTGAAATTGCTAGGTATGAATGTGAATGCATCAGCCTCCAAGTTCATTTGTCAGTAATGTTGACACCTGTACAGGTGTCGTGGGCTAGCTGAGACTTCGTTCTGCACAAAAGCTTTTTTGAAACATTTGAGGAGTAAGCCCTCACATGAAGAAAATACAGCTTAGGGCCATTTGTTTCAATTCTGTCGTACATTTGTGAGCTATGAAATGTAATCGTTTGCAGAACTTAATTGTTTTCGTGTAAAGACTAAAACATACAAAAACTAAGCAAACCAGAGTTACAGTAAAATACTTTCAAGTTTTATATCTAAAGTCATTGCTTTGAAGTCACAGCATTAACTTTTCAATTTACTTTTTCTCTTGTTGAATGTAAGCCAACTTGGAGCATGAATGATTTAATATCATATAGGCATATAAGAAACTTGCCATTTTAATGGAGTTAGAAAGCTAAGGTTGGCACTTCCCTGTGCAAGTTGCTGACTCAGGACCTGAAGTTCCTGTGATTTGGCTAAGCTGAGTGGGTTCTGTTGTGTCTGTTCTATTTAACAAACTGGTTTTAATCCAAGTGAGTCCCCTTTTTTGTTATGCATTTATGCAAAGTTGGGGATAAAGTCTGTGAAGAGTACTTTTCATATAATTACTTGCTCCATGGTTACATTTTTTCTTTCACTGCTGTTAGCTGCAGAACAAAAATGTTGTGTGAAAGTAATCCTATACTGTGGTCATTACTATAGCCTAATTAAATTTCAGTTCCTTCAGATGACTGCCAATCGTGTTTTGATTTGACCTCTATCCTTCATGACATTGTTGATTACATATGCTCCTTAAAATCAGGCTTTGACTTGGCTTTCTAAAGCCTTTGCTTCCATTTGCTCTTCTATTATGAGCTTTAACTTTTTTTTTTAAAGGTCACAGCGTTTCATAGGGGCAAAGCTCAGCTGTAGGGGGAAAGATCTCTCAAATAAGCAGATCACAGGTAATTTTCCCGTAGAAACTAGAGGCAGACAAAACAGCTCCAAAAGGCAGGGTTTAGTAGTCCTTAAATCAGAACCAGTGTGGTTTTCAGTGTTTGCAAAGTGCAGAGAAAATTTATCATTTTCAAGGTATTTGAAGGTAGTGCCCAAATGTCACCCCTGCTGCCCAAAGACAGATATAGGAAAGAGGAAAGCATCTTAGGAAATGCAAATGGAGGAGTCATTTTATTAGAATCTGAAGAATTAGGGTTATTTTGTGCTCTTATTTCTTCCACAGTGCCTAAATACTGGAGTTTTAGAAGCTACTTAAGTAAAAATATGGTTACTTCATAGTTGTAAGACAATTCCAGAGGTGTCAGCAGTCTCGCTTTCATCCCATTCTCCTTTCACCTGGTCATAGCAGTGAGGAGCACTCACTCATCTCATCCTGGGCTGGCAGAATATTACACCAGGACATGGTGTGGCCTTCTACTCACAGATGCAGAGCAGCCATTTCCCTCTGGGAATCACCAAACAGATCTCCAGCTTCTGCTAAGCATGTGCAGGGTAGCTGCTATCTTCACAGTCCCCTGCCAGCAGCTTCCCTGAGGACGTTAGTATGGCCTGTGTCTTATCACAGGCTGCTTGTCATTCAGAGCACATTCATTTCTGCCCAAATCTCAATCAGTCACAAACTGTGGCCTGTCTGTTTCTTAACGAGTTCAAGCTTGTGCTGGTGTCACCAGTGTGCTGGTGGCAGCATGACTGCTGTGCTCCCTTTGAGCTCTGTGCAGGTCCTGGTGCTCTGTGATGCAGGAACTTGGGGGACAGTGTGCTTGGAGTCAGTATGTATGGTTGTGTCTTCGATTTTTTTCTAATTTTGAACCAAAGCAATATCTCACAATAGACTTGCAAACTTCCCATTAGAATGCAAATTAATTATTTTTGTATGACTATCATGTTTTTAATTCTATGTAGATAATTTAAGAAATCATCCCAAGCATGTGTGCTTTGATGTGAAAGACACTGGTTAAATGTTCAAGTTTTTTTTTTTTTTCTCTTGAGTTTTAGGGCAGCATGAAACCAATGAATTAAAACCAGAAGAATGTGTAGGATGGTCTGTGTGTCATAGTGCAGATAAGGTAGTTCCTGCTTTGTGTCATGGCAGAAAGTGCTTTAGAAAGCTGCATCTTCTCACAGAGGGAAGTAATCCTCGAGGGAGAACATACATCACTTGTAGACATCCTGTGATGGAGTGATGGTTTACTTAACTTAAGAATCCCAGATGACCAAAGCCTGTCTGCTGTGATTTCTTAGTTATTGATGAAGAGTTAGGCACTGATGTCCAGGTCCTAAAATGGATCCTTACAAAGTTCACCACATTTGTCACTGACGAAAAGAAGCCTATCACTTAAAGTTGACATTGAAAAATAGTGATAAACTGCTACATGAATAATGACATGTTTAATGCCTATTATTCTTACTCTAGACCCACGTCTCTTGTACTTGAGGGTCATTGTGGTGTTGTCTGCTGAATTTATTTTTTTTCCTAAAATTTTCTGAATAATGATGCAAGGATCAAAAGATCTAATTGAATGCCATTTTCTCTTTAGTACTGGTTCCTTGTGAGGGTACTTATTAATCAGAATTTAAGTACTTATCATGGAGAGATTTACTTATCATGGAGAGATTTACTATTGGTATAAATTACAGGCTTGTAAGTGGACCAATATATGCTTTTGTTCTAAGGTAGTGTGGAGCTGTGGAATGTAACATTCCCATTTCCAAAAGGTGGAGAGGTCAGTGTTGTGTATATTGCACGTTGTCAGTTGTAGTAAACTCCACTTTGCCCATAGGAATGATAGCAAAGAAAAAATAATAGGACCATTTGGATATGGTGACTTATGTTTCTGACTATTAAACATTATTGTTATGATCTAAAAATTCATCTAATCACCATTTCATTTACTGCTATATTCTAGAGAGACTTTAACTTAAATAGTCCTGATGGTATATTACTTCATCATCTAACAAATTACTGAGTATGCTTTCTTTTGGGTGCAGAAACAACATATATCAGTTATTTTTTATGTTAAAGTCTTTTTACAGTTTAATAACCTTAAGGTTACAGTAGCCTTTACATAAGTAGTTTATCTTCATCGCTGTATATGTCCTTTCTGCATAAGGAAGAGTAATCTTTTGTAACATCACTGGATGATGTAGTAGTCTTTATGGTTTGCCTCTACGCTTTTCACAACTTGCACAAAATAATGAACATCACCATGTTCTGATTCATTCTAGTTCAATAGTTTTGATTTGGAAGTTCAATCTTCCTGTATCCGTTAGCCTGATTCAAAGTATGAGATTGTTTTATAAGGTTACCTTGTCATTCTGCTACTGAGCTCCTTGCAGCTGTCCAGTAAGCAACACAGCTAAGTTCTCTTGAAAGATGGAGTTATTCGAGCAGTTTTAATTAAAAAATATGAGATGGAGACTGAGGACTGAAAGATGCCCAAGTCCTACCTTGATATTGCAGACCTTGTGAGTCTCATAAACTTGCAACTTAATACAGGATAATGATCACTGGTACATTAGGCTAACCTCAATGACAGTGTAGAAATTGTTTGCGACCTCACATCACAGTTTGGTAGTATTTAGTTTCCTTTCTGTAGACGAGCAGGACTGATGAATAGCTCATGGAAATGTCTGTTGTATAAAGTTGGTAGTCTACGTAATTGTCAATTTTGCTTCAGCCCCATAGCTGAGTTCTGAAATGCTCTGTCAGAGACAGAAGGATTTCATGCTTACCAGCCTGAGGAGCCCCAGGGATTGCTCCAAGAAGCACAGCCAGCTTCTGTTCTGTTCCACCAAAGAGGGGACAAACGTGTGGCCAAAATGGTTTTCTTAAACTGAGAGCTCTCTCCAGTGAATCTGGAGCAGCTGTAGATCAAGACTTTGATTAGTAATCTATTTCAACAGCACAATACAGAGTTCCCATTTCTGGGGCTAAAGATCATTGTTAGTAATACTAAAATGTTGATGCAGGGCTCGGTAGCTTGCAAAGATAACTGAAGTATTTTCAGACAAGCTGTCTTCTGCTGCTGCTTGGTTATCTTTAGTGTGAAATAAAGGTGATACTGTTTCATAGAGGCAGCAGACAGCTTTGCTCAGGTGTGCTTTGAAAGGATTAACAATTAGTATGATAGTAATACTTGCAACAAGGTAACTTCAGTGATGACAGCTATGACTTGGGGTTTTTTTCTGTCTAAGATTTTGTTCTTAATTTTATTATGTTTCTACATCAGGCTGAATATAAAATTTGGAGCCGATCTGTTTAAGAGGTGGATTCGCCTACAACAGGGGAAACAAAACTGTATCGTCATAGGAAACAGGACCCTTGATGTTTTCTCCTGCTAGGGCCATGCAAAAGGAGATCAAACTGGATGCAAATTCAAATGTCATGATAGATTGCAACACCTATAAGAAACATAACATTAAAGGACAGCTACTACAATGTAGCATCAATTGGCATCTTCATTCAGTCTAACTCCTGGTAACTAATGACCATGCCAGCTACATTCTGCAAGCTTGCATTTTAAAGGCTGTATATTCTTAATGATTCGTGGATTTACTATATGAACTATTATAAATTCCATTTAAACTTTTCAGGATTCTGCAGTGCTTTTATTAATGAGCTAATTGTTTAAGAATCATTCACATGATTCATCCTCCTGCTCAGCCTTTTTTAAAGAAAAAACTTTTAGCTGCTGAAACTCTCTTGACAAACAATATTTATAGCAGTTTGACAGCAGGATGAAGAACAGCGTTTGTCTTTGTAACAGCTTAAAGAAAAGGCTTTTCCAGCACCCAGCCATGCAGTTACAATCTTGACCTCTTTCTTTTGCTGGGAACATACATACAGCATACAAGCAGCACCTCCCATGTGTTTTCTTGACCCTTTGACTGTCCATTCACTTCCCATCTGTTTTGCAGCCTTAAAGGAACAGAGGGGGCCCTCTACTTATAAATCTGTCTTTGCAGCTGACAAATGATGTTCTGTCTCTTTAAGGTCAGCCTGGGTGGTTTTGCCTTTTTTTTCCTCCCCCTGCTTAAAACTTAAGTCTTATCGAGAGGAAAATATGGCATGTGAACAAGAGGAAACTGGCAAAAAATGTGATAGTAGTTTAAAAGGATTTTCTAAAATTTAGCAGGACATGACCTTGCAGTGATCAGGGAATTATGGTAGTGCTTGTATGAAGCATGAGTAAACGTGTTGCTGCAGGTAACTGTGGCTGGGAAGTCTGTTTTCTGAGCCATTATTTGGAGTGCCTGGGAGTGTGCTGTCTCATACCATTTTAACAAGAAGTAAAGTTTTTGCATAATACCTCTTAGAAAATCAAGGAATGTGGCATAAAAGGCTGAACTCCAAAGAGATGATTCCCCCTCCTCTTCTCCACCTGACTGTTCATAGGGGTTGTATACAACTATGGAGTTTGTGTCTTAGATAGCCCTAAGGTAAAAATCAACTTTCAATAGAAAACTTTGGATTGACATCTCTAGTTTTAATGGTGTGTTTCTGGGCATTGTGGTGAATTCTGACTGACAGGGCTTTCCTTTTTTACTGGAGGAAAGATGATGCATTCACAGCAGTAAATTCCAAATTTCTGCCTCTGTGGTTAACTAACCATAACATAGAAGTAGCACAGCAAGCAGTGAGAATGTTTATAGATGAGGAAGGGATTAAGAAAGGAAGGAAGATGGAAAAAAAAAAAAAGGGGGAAAGGAGAGAACTCAAGTCTAAACACAATCCAGAGCAAAAGGAGCAACAACCGTGAGCTTTCAAATATCAAAGCCGTGTAAACATCATTTGGAGATAGAAGTCACTTTAATGTAGAATAGGAGGATTTATAACAAGATAGTAGCACTTTTTTTTGGTGGTCATTTCATACTGTAGGTTTCATCAAAGTACAAAATAAAGATGGATTTGTGTCCTGAAAGATTTTAGAATTTGTTTTGTTGCTGCAGTTGAAATTTGATATCATATGTGCACATTTGTAATTGGGAAAGGAGAGCTTTTTTTTGATTTGCCTGAAGTACTCATGTACTCTAGCAGACAGACACAAACATCTATAAAATTCTGTGCTAAAATTTTTGGTTCTTTACAGGTAAATATGTATTTGAATGTCTCAAAATTTATCTTCAGAACCATAAGCAAGACAGGTTTTGTGGTCAGAGGCCACATCTCTTAGTAAATCAATTAATATAGGAAAATACAAGAAAACCTCTTCTTGCATCTAGAGTGTGTTTGAAATAAATCAGTAGTATACCTTGCTTTTGTAATTCGTGTTTATTGTTATTTGGGATCATTTAGCCTTACCTCAGGAGGTTTGCTTGATAACTTATTTCAGCTGTTTCATTTTTGTTCTGTTTATTGCTAGCTAAGCTTGGGTATCTCAGGCAGGAATCATAAAGCAAATCTTTCTTGTAAGACTGACTATTTCAGGGGGTTCCCTTCTGACCAGCTTATGATAGTAGGAAAAACAAACTTTATCTGTGCCTGAGTCTTTCTGCATTCACAGTGTATTCCAAATCCTCATTACAGTTCAGTTGGTCTGGTTTTGAACCTTTTAGATTTGGGATCACAGGATTAATGAAAAGAAAATGAGCTGGTAGCAGTATCATCTCATATGGAGATAAGGAGAGACTGAGCATGAATGAGAATCTCAAGACATCTGAATAAAGAATTTCCTCGTTCTGTCAGTGAAGTTTTATGGGAGATGGGAGGAGGATTATAAGAATATTCATGACTAGATCAAGAGGCATAATGAGTTGATGTATGAACCAGCTTATCTTTTAGGTAAACATGGGGAAAATGGGAAATAGAATAACCATTCATGGTCCCTAGGCTTGTGAATTTCACTGTTCTAAGATGGAACTAGGGTTTAGTTAAAGTTATTCTTCATTGATTTAATTTGATTTTTGATCAGTGTTTAACAAGGGCTGGAAAAATTGTTTATTTGTGACTTCAGGTCTGCATTAGAGCTAGCAAAGAGCATATTACCTTTCTAGAATACAGTGTAAGCAATATGTGTATTAAAGTTAACAGTACCTTGTAATAAGAGTGTAGCACTTTTGTTAAAATCCCTTTTGTGACATGGGAGCATTGTACAGAAGAGCTTGGGTAGTTCAACCAGTTGCAGAAGTAATTTGCTAGCAAGCTGAATGCTTTTAATCTGTGGTTTATTTATCCTTGGAAAAACACAGTACTGCAAGACAGAACAACAAGTCTACCTCTTTTTGTCTATCCCTAAATTTACTTCTGCAGTAAGTATTCTTACCTAGAACCCAGATGCTTTTCTGTGTTTGGCATGTTGATAAACCTTCCTCAAAACAGAATGTACTGTAATTTACAAGAGTAAATTACTTGATAGTTTGATCTAAGTGTCAGTCAAAACCCTACAAATGTGGGTGCAGAGCTTGTGCATTTCACAGAGGCAAGAACTTCACTAAAGCTGGGTAACATCTGATTGTTGGATTGTGAGAATGAATAGTTGTTCCACATACGAAGCCACGTGCTGCTGATGAAATTGTAGAGAGTTACCCCAGAACTGCAGGGCCTGAACTTGCACTCCTCTCTTAGAATTCTATCCAAGCACTTCCATCTACTAGTTTATTAAGATGTGTGTTGTGTAAATGCATAACTCTGCCCTCAGCCTATTTCAAAAGTGAACCAGTTCAGCACACTGCTTCTCTGTGCTCCAGAATGGACTTGCAGGAGAGTGTTCCAGGTTGCCTGGGATCTGCTGCTGCAAAAGGCTTTACTATGGCTAAAAATACAGGGCATAGCATGAATAATTGCAGCTATTTGGCACTCATTGTAGCTGTTAGTTTTTAAGAATAGCCAGCATATTATTTCAAAGTATTAAATTACCTCGAGACCTCATAATTATTACAGTTAAGTAATCATTTCAATTCAGTCCAAGTATAAAAACTAATAAAGTGCTCAGAGTATGCAGTCAATTTTAGTATGCATGTTCTCTGAGCAAACACAGCTGATTCAGTATATTCTGGTGGAATACATATTTGCTATCCTGTTATTTTAATATGCCTTAATCAGAAAATTAGAATAGATTTGTTGGCACAAACCTTTTTTTAAGGGTGAAATTATAATTACAGGGTTTTGCTGATGCTATTAATTTTCAGAGCTGGAATATTTCATTAGCAAGAGCTTGAGAAAGTAAAATACTTGCATTTAATACTGCTAAATCTGCCTGCTTTTACTGGGTCTAATGGCTTGATCAATACAAAGAACACACTTGGGAAAACATGTTGCAGTTGGGAAAAAAATGCCACAGAAAGCCACTGAAAGTTCAGCATAAAGAGATTTTCCAGGTTGTGAGATCTCATCCCCAGTTATCATGGGCAACTGGTGTTCATTTTGGAGAGCAGCATGCAGGATCAATAATTTCTAAACCCAGAATCATTATAGAATATTTTGGGTTGGAAGGGACAGTAAAGATCATCTCGTTCCAACTTCCCTGCCACAGTCAGGGGCACCTCCCAGGTTGGTCAAAGCATGATGTGGTCAAAAAATATGTTAATTCTGTCCAAAATAGTAGAACATTATTTCAAAGGCTGATTTTGTAAACATTCATATAGCAACAGTATTGGAAGCTGAGCTAAGTAGTTGCCTAAATAAATGCCATAGAAATAACATTCTCAATACACTAGAGGTTTCTATACTGGGATGCAATGCATATTCTTTTTTTCATTTAAAAAGATAGTAGTGAAAACACTGAATGTGCTCAGTAAGGAGAAGTGATCATGGGACTACCTTTTTTCATTGACATTTTGAAGATTCTGTTGAACTGAATCAGTTTGGTTTGGTTTTTTTTTTCTGGTAAAAATGAGCTACTGCTGATTTTCTTAATTTCCAAGGTACAGTTTTTTTCCTCACACGGACTGTAATCTTCATTTAATATCAAAGTACCTTAAAAGAAAAAAAAAATCAGCTGAAAGTCAAGAAGCTTCTTTGGTGTTTTCTTTAGGACTTGGAGTGTGATTCAGCTTCACTGTACTTCTGTTTGTAGATAAGCACCACTGGGGAAGGGCATGCTGAAGTGTTGAAAGTGTCAGTGACTTACCCTTCATCACCTAAGAATTGCAAGATAAAGATAGAAGCTTGGTGTTTCTTCATACTCATGCAGGCTATTTTCCATACTTTATTTCAAATGCTAACTAAAATGCTCTACTTCTGTTAGAAAAGGACTGCAGCAGTTGGTTATTATTTTTATTACTGTTACTTTAAAATGGATTTGCTGTTTGTTTGTGGCCTTGTCATTTTGTTAGATTAAACTTTTAGTTCCCATAGCTACATCAGTGCTCTCTTTGGAGGTCAGTTTTTTACACTTATGCTTACATATCCCATTTAAAGCTGATGGTTTTATTTTTATTTTTGTTTTGCTGTTACTTCAGCTCAGCAAAGTTGATAACATATGGTATTGATAAAGAGAAGAAAACATACAAGTTTTTTTAAAAAAGCTCAAACCCTGTATCTCAGACAAGGGAACATATGGCTTTAATCCAATAGTATTTTTAGCTTGGAAAAAAATATTTGTCTGTGTTTATGCTCATCTAACTTATTTTTGTCTGTCCTATTGCTCTCCCCCTGTTCCTTCATATTTCTGAAGTGTGTGGTTTTCATGCCTATAATCACACACAGAAGGAGCTTCAAATGAGGATGTGGTGAGAGAGAAGCAGGAAATCTCACAGGCTTTGGATTCCAACAGTGTTCTAAATCTTGCTTCATAAGCAATTTAATAAATCAAATAAGTTATATGATGACAAGTGTTGTATGGAATTGAGAAAAGAGTGGGAAAATGCCTGAACCCCTGGATTTTTTTGCAATCAATTTTGCCTTCATTCCTAGTAACTATTTGTAGTTGTGGTCAAGTTGTGTTTTGGTAGGGAAGTAAACTCCCAGATTTAGTTTTTATATAAAATGAGATTCTGCTCACATCCATCTGCTTACTACTGAAATGCAAGAAAATGAAATGCAAGTTTTAAACATTCTTAACATCATGTGTGCCCTATGGAGGATATGTCTTGAATACTGACGTGTGGTTCCCTGAAATTCTCCTGGGTGAAAGGACATGAGCTTTCAACTTTACTTAGAATGATTAGTGGTGTTTGTTCCACTTGCTGTGGAGAGTGGGGACATTTGGTTAAAGAAGGAAGGAGCTCGTAGGCATTATTTAAAACCTAACAGGTCTCTGCAGGTAACAAGTGTACAGTAGTTCTCCTGTGCATGATCTTATGGAAATTTCAGTTTTTTCAAATACATTTCTAGTATTGGATTTCTTCAGAAAATTTTTGAATTATCAAATTAGCAGGATAATCATAAAATATCTGTAGGAATCCTTCAGACAAGACAGGGTTTCTTTTTTTTCTGATGTAAAAAAATGTTGTACACCTCTGTAATTGAGAAACAAATGCTTTGGGTAATATTGATGACAGCATTAATTTTTGTTTGTGTTTGCATGTTTTTGTTCATGGTTTTTGTGTGTGGTTTTTTTTGTTGTTGTTGTTGTTTTTGGTACCTGTCCTCAGGTACTTCACAGTAATAGGTATTTGAACAGCAAACTTTTTATTTCCACCAGAAAAAGTTCGAGAAATCCAAGAGAAGCTTGAAGCCTTCATAGAAGCCCTCCATCAAGAAAAGTAGATTGTTCAAGCAGGTAATCATGTTTTGATTATATAGGGATTGATACAGTTATCTCATTGCTCTATATAAAATTATCCATATTATTTTAGTGCATGTTTTCATACAGACTTTGTGAAAATTCCTAGTTATTTTATTCCATTGTCTGGCTGCTGCTGCTTCTTGCTTCTAATCTGCAGAACGATACTTGCTGCTTTTACACTATAAGCAGATATGAAACTTAGTAAAAATACAATTACTGACCCGTTATTTAAGTATTGTGAATCACTGTAGGCTATTTGGATAGTCTCTGTTCAGTTTTTTTATCTGTAATAAGAGAATAAAGCATAACTAGCTGGAATCAAAATTAATGGAACACTTCTCTATGGAAACATTTTGGTTCTTTTGTTTTTCTTAAATACACTGTATATTGTTAGCAACAATATGTGCAAGCAGGTAATTTCCAAATCTCATTTCTGTAAATTCTCAAATCCATAAGCTCAAGTGCTATCATGCATTTGTACACATTTTAAAATAATTGTCATTCTGTTTTAACAGCAACTTTACACAAGAATGCAGCCTTCTCCAGGATACCTTGCACAAAGACTGAATTGAAATGGCTATTTTGTCCCGTTCTCTTTCTTGTCTTTTGGGGAGCATCCTGAAACATTGAAGGAGAAAGAAAATAATGTCTTGTGAGATTGAGAAGTTCAGTTTAAATCCACCTACTTGTTTAATTTTTGAAGCTACATGCACAGAAGAATCTGATTTGTGTATTAATGAGATAGCTTGGGAGCTTGCTGAAGTTGTACATTTAAGGGGTTTTTTTTTTCCTGAAAGGGAAAAGAGCTTTTTATTTTTGTGTCTGGTATGGTAGAGCTGGATCAGACTCCTAAAATGATTTTATCTTTTGTCATTTTCTTGCCTGCAGATGATGTTGGGAGTTTGACATAACAATTTATTATTTGTATGTACATTAAAATACCCTTCTAAGTAATGGCATTTGTATTTGTTTTGCTCTGTGTAAGCAAAAACATTTGCTGATCACTGTGGTGCAGATTTAAAAGCATTGTATTGAGATCCTGAGAGGAAGTGGTGGATTTTGTTAAACTCCTAAACTATTGAGAGATGTCAGCCAAGAAATTCTCGTAGTTCTTTCACCTGAAAGCACAGACTGCTATTAAGTGACACCTTAAAAGGTTTAGGCTCAGGAAACAATGTCAGCAGCTGCTCCTTTTAATTGTTCTTTCCTGATATATGTTGTTACTTTTGAATGTCAGCCGATTACATTTCATTTCTGGGATTGCACAGACTCTGATTTCCTTGTTAACTCCTTCCTTCACCATAGGTACAGAGTAACCTGATGGAATACATGTGAAATGTAAAAAGATAGAATGTACAATTCCAACTTCTCAAATTTCCTAACTAAAAAAAAAAAAAAAATGAGGAAACATGTCATTAATTTCATTTTTACTAATAACTATTGTAAGACCAAAATCACTTCTGTAAGAATGTTATGCACAAGGTCCTTCCACACCCACTTGATGTTTATCATTCAGTAAAATCAGTAAGGCACTGAAAACTGCCTTTCAGTTTTGCCATTGAAATGTTACTTCTGACAAATTTAAGCATGATACAAGCTCTCTATCATAGGTGCCTGGTGGTTAATTGCCACCACATTTCTCTGCCCACACTTGGCCACAAATGATCTGGATACACTTCTGAATACTTGTGTGGAAGAAGGTGTTAGGCCTGAAACAATTTGTGTTGCAGTTGTATGATTATGTACCTTGAAAAACTGGCCTAGATTTATTTTCCCTTTTGAAAAGGCAATTGATTTTGATATGTAGAAATGAAAAGAGAGGAATCTGAATGTTTTCCAACAGATATTGTTTTGGTTTGCTCTCAGAGGAAACAATACAAAGTTTGGAAAGATGTTCCCCAAATGTTTGGACATAAAATATTCAGCCCTATGGACAAAAAAGTAACATAGAGCTTAAAATTATGTTGAAAGGTTAAATATTTCAGGGTGATCTAACTCAATGTTTGGAGATTTTCTGTTTAAAATTAATTCCTGAAAATGAGTGTTTGAGAACTGAAAAATTTTTTAAATGGCATATGTCATGACCATCCTCTGAAGATAACTTCAGAAATATAAGTTTGCACAATTTTGAAGGCAGACACCTTTGTGAACAGCAAGTGAAATGTCTGTACTTTGTAAAAAAACCAAACGAAGATGCAAACAAAAACTTCTGCATTTATTTAGAGATCACTGAATCTTCTGCGTAATGTATATGTTGCAAAATATTGCATCCAGTGGCCCAGTGTTCATTTCTTTTAGTGTGATGTTCCTATGGGTTTAGTTCCAACTTCTCTGTGCTGCTCATCTAAGACTTAGCATGATGTATTCCATGGAAACTAGGTATTTATTGAATAAAAATGTAACTGAAGGAATAATAAAATGTGGGTTTTGAACACGGTGCTGTTGCACCTAACTGAGAAATCACTTTGACCTTCTTTTTCTCATTCGTTAAGTTGTGAACAAGTGTACATTAATGATATCACTATATGTTAATGATATCAAAATGTCTGATTCAGAAGAGCTGTGTCAGCACCAGGTTAGCATTGACTGTGCCAACTGTTATCTTTACTATATAAATTAATGTACCATTTATGTAATACATTTAGACAAAGATCTTATGTCAAGCAGCAAAAGAAGGATGTGCTGAATATTACAACAGTTTTGAGACAGAAAACACAATTACTTGAACTGCCTAAAATTCCTGTGGTACTGAAGAGTATGTTATCCAAACTGGTTTGCACAAGTTCACAACATTTTTCTGATAGAAGACGGTTTATTTGCTGCTCTTGGAAGTCTGTAGGCTCCAAGTGGACTTCCAGAACAGTCGTGGTTTCCCAGTATAACTTCAAAACTGCTTTCTAAACTATCCTTGGTAGTGACAGCCAGCAAGGTGAGCTTTGTTCAGGTTTTTCATCCAAAAGACAACAACAAATTTTTTGAAGGTTAGTCAGTGTGGTGCAATAACACCTTGCCTTATACCATTGCTAATGTAGGGGAAGATATGAAGTTTGAATTAAAATGGTTTTTTTATAATAAGTTTTAGAGTAGTAGCTTGAGTGTTACATCCTCTGTAACATTTTAGAGACCTTTTCAGGAAACACCTGGGTGAGCTTTACTGGACAGGGCTGACAGCTGCCACATCCTTAGAACTGCAAAGGACAGGCATGCTTGTGCTCTATTACTACCAAGCTTACAATTCAGAAGTGACATAAACTCTACCTTGGACTGAATCTGCACATTCATGTTTCATAAAGATCATCGCTTCCAGACTGCTGGAAAACAGTGAATTGCACAACAAAAGCCTCTTTAGAGGCTAGATATTATTTCACTACAGAAATCGTAACTGAAGACCATTTTCACTTCTGTTTCAAGCAACTGCCATCTCTTTGCCAGCCCCATGAAATCAGTATTAAGGTAACAGTATGGCCCCTATATTTAGGAACATTGGACGCAATGTTTGCCTCATGTCCACAAGCCAATTGCCTGTAGCTTTTGATGTTTAGAGATGGAACATTCATTGCAGCCTTCTTTACAATGAGTCTGTTCTGGTTCATGTGAAAATCAACATCCCTTTTTGTGTTGCTGCCTGACAGGATGCTACAATACTATTAGCATTTGCAAAGGGTTTGCTCCGTCTAATAGTGCAACCCCCAGATCACAGGCTGCTCAGTTTGTGTTTCTCTATTATGTGAAAGACACAAAGAAGCTGAAGGCTGGCAAAGGCCTGTCAAATCTTGTAATGTAGCAAGCGACCCCAGAGCTTCATTCTGCTTTATATCATTCCTTGTTCCCCATCCCACCCCTTTCCTTGAATGGGCTCTGAGGTAGGTAAATGAATTCAGTGGTATGGTAGGCGGATGATTCCTTTCTGACCTTGTTCCTGTACCATTTGTTTCCAGGCTTGTCGGAGGGAAAAGGACATATCTGAACCTTTTGTTTCAAATAATTTTCTCGCAGGTTGGGGAGTTAATGCAGACCTTGTCTGAACTCACCCGAGCAGAAAGTGCTCTGGGTACAAGTTGTGACACGCTTGGTCCCTTGGAATTGCCAGATTAAAGGAGAAGGCAGTGAATTGGAATTCTTTCACATTTGGCATTGCTTGAACACCTGGACACCTTTTTTTTCCCCCAGTATGCATGTGTTTATATCCTCTGTCGTGCCTTGGAACATCTGTCTTAAGAGCAGTCAAGAAGCAAACAAAGGATGACCTTTGAACAGCCCAGTGTAATGTGTTTTAGTTGGGAAGGAGGTGAGGCTGAGGCAAAAGCTGACTACAACACACACCAAACACCAGTGGCTTTCAGAGGAGTATTTCAGACTGATGTCTGAAATTGGCACAGCAGTTCTTGAAGAGAGTCAGATTTGGTTTAGAGATTGATCTTGGATCATGTCTTTGCTGGTAAGGAAGGCAAAGCTTATCTGCATGCCAGGACTGAATCTTGGGAGCAGTGAGACTTTTTCACACCAGAGTTGCCTGAGCTGTGCATCCTTGAAGATACTTTTGTGAAAGAAGACCAGAGGAATGTGACCAGTAGAGCAAAACATGAGGCCCTGGGAATACCACTACAGCTATCCTGCAGAGACATAAATCATAAATTCATATGTCATAAATTTGCCCTCTGCATTGTCAATGCCATGATGTTTGGAGGACTGTTCATATCTCCTGAGTATGGTTCCAAAGGTCTCAAACAGAACACAAATTATAGAATCACAGTCTATCCTGAGTTGGAAGGGACCCACAAGGATCACTGAAGTACAGCTTCTGGCCCTGCAAAAATACTGCTGTTTCCAATTAATTGTTCAGGATAAGTTTGCTGTGTCTGAAGTGTCCAGTTCGAGTCTCCATCTGCTTAGCCCAGCACAAACCTGGTGGAGACCTGTTCATCATTTGAGCCCATCACTCTGTGTTGCAGATATCCTTTACTAAAGGCTTCCACAAGCCAAAAGAGACAGTGGGACAAATCTATAAGGACATCAGGTCTCAGAGTTGATACAAAAGACACAGGCATAAAGGAGATGAATGAGGATGGTGATACCCCACATTGCCTTAAAAAATGTAGATACTAATGATTTGCTGTTGGTAAACTGTAGCTTGAAAATGCAAGCATAAGGGATGTTACCTACCACATCAATGCTTATGAATGTTAATGTATTTTCAGCATACAGTTATAGACTAATAGTAATGATATGTTATGGAGTAAGCAGTATTAAGTTTGAAAAGCAAACTTCTGTATCCTGCACAGATTTGTGGCATCCCCAAAACTCTGCTCATGCTTCATTTGTGATTCCTCTGTGCTATGTTTGTATATCTCAGGGGGACGATGAGTTCATCTAACTGTTGTAATCTCAAACCCACCTAGACTGAAAGTTATTTGCATGCTCAAACTATTTTGTAGTTTGGGACTAATTATGGACTAAATTTTTAATCTAAATTGAATAACTTCACTGCCCCGCTTCCTGGATTTCTTGCTAACACTTCATGCTTTCACAAGATTCCAGTATTGTAGCTGTACAGCTTTGTGTAGGCCTTCCTTACTGTCTCACGAGCAAGACCAGCAGGAATATTATCTATATGAGGCCCTTCAAAAATACATACAAATAACCATATTTTTTTTTAATCCTACAACAATAACCAGGAAGACAATGTTATCCCTTTTGTTCTTATTGTACCTCTACTCTCACCAATGGTCAGAAGATTAGTTTTTATCTGGAAGTTCTGATCAATTAGATCTTTTTGCAAGAAAGCATTTTTTAAGCTATTAAATGTTTCTTTTATGACCCAAGACTCATTACCACTGGAAACTATTGCTATTAGGAGAATAAGAGCTTCCCTTTTTAAAAATCCTTTTTTTCCCGTCTTGTCGGTTTATGCAAAGTCCATCCCAGCAGGAGGAAATAACACATTCCTTGTCAGAAAAAGAAAATCATTTTTCACTGCCTAGTGCCTGTAATTTGGAATTCCACAAAGCTCATGGAAGTAGAGATAGCCATAGGTTATCTGGTGAGGTTCATTTCTGGACTCTGCTTTGTTGGATGTTTTTGCACATCCTGTTTGCTTTCCCTGCCAGCACAACCTCCTTCCCTGTCCTTCTCTGCCCTATGGGCATGAAAATTGTGCCCTCACCAGGTGACATTCTCTGGCCTGTGAGGTGCTGAAAGTCAGACAAGATGCTTACAATAATCTGTCTGGAAAATATATGGTAAAATTTCTCTGTCTACTACTACTCATATCCCTTTTTACTTTCGCTTTTGCTGTCTTGTTTTAGCTACAGGCGTGTATCACATTTTATAAATATACCTGTATCTCAACATTTATATTACATATGCATAATTATGCAAGAAGAAAAGATGCTGACTGCCTCAGAAATCGTGACTTGCTGATTGATCTCTGCCTAGCCCAAAACAGAATTTATCTAATCTAGTCTGAAAGACAAATGCCATTAGTAGATGAGTTACAGAGAAGAATCATTGGAGAGTGGTTCATGGCAAGAGGCTGTTTTCATGTGAAAACAAGGGAATATTATACCACTTGCTGAAGCTTAGAGCAACTCTCAGATCCTCACAGAAATCAAGCTCTGTGATGAAAAGGCCTGTAGCCTGTTGGGCCAAGAGATGGGGATTATGAGAATATTCATGACTCCTGAGAATCAGCAGGTGAGACCTCATGCACACTATTGCCCCTCACCCTTTTCCCCAGCTCATCCTTTTGGTAAACAGTACATAAAGGCTGGGTTCCCAGAGTGACTGAACTCAGTTCCTGATCCTTTTTTTTTCTCCTCTTTTTTTCACCTCCATTCTTTATAAAGAAGATTGCAGTGGTTTTGCCACTTGTCCCAAGCAGAAGCACGGAATCTCCTTTTCATTTCTAAAAAGCAACTGTGTGGCCAAACCAGAAGTCTTGTGACATTACTTAAGAAAGCAGAATGGTATCTTAGCATCCAAGGCCTCTTTTAAAACTCAATGAAAAGCCTTTCTGAGAGCTTGGATAAGCTGGAGAGGAATCTCTGTGACATATGTCCATTGTCTTAGAAAAGCATGGGTTGGAGCCAAGTGTGGGCCTCTGCCTTTAATATACTGGGTATTTGTCATGCCTGTTTTGGTGTGCTTGCTAGTCGGTAAACACTCCATGTGTAGAGTCCATGCAGTTGGAAGAAGTTTCAGTATGTGATTGATGCAGGACAGTTCCAGGCCAGTGAGTGGCAGGGGATGCTCTGTGAAAGGGAGATTGGGCAAGATGGGCAAAAGTATTTTGCCAGCTTTTCTCCACTTTATGCAGCAAAAAGGCATATTCTGTAGCAGATTGCATCAGTCAAGTTTTTGTAAAATGGTCTCACTCTGATGTAGGTGAAGAGGGATTCTCACAAATGCTGATCCTGTCCTGGTTCTGACAGCTTTTACCTGCAGGCATGAAGTTGCATCTTCAGCCTGGTGGGGTAGGGATGATTGTCAGCTCTTTAGCCGAAGCCGAAGTGTTGTCATCCCTTTGAAGCCTGAAACAGTGCCTGCAGTAAACAGAGGAGATCAAGCTAGATCTTTGCTTTAACTGAGTGTTGTTGCTTGCTTTTTCTCTGCAGGAATATGTCAGCCCGTTCTGCTGGTTTGTGACTCTGGTGTACATGGATTGCAGCTATAGATCAGTGATTTGGCAGTGGGAGGTGTTGCAATGAGTACAGGACATTTAGACTGCTGTCAGCCTCAGGACTGTGCCACTTTGCCAGAGCTTGGTGAAACTGGAGTACTCCTCCAGGATTTCACACATCCTCCCTATGTGTGCCCTGATATATGACAAGGGCAGGCATTTTTCCAGGCCCATCAGCATTCCTGGCAGGGATAGATAGTCAGCTTAAGCCTTTCTGGCTGTGCTGAGGCAGGTGATTGCAGAATTATGGTTTGGTAAAATTGTACCCTCATACCAACATTTGCCATGCTTGCAGGACATCTGTCCACGAAGCCATAGTGATTAGTCTGCATAAGGGCAAAGGTAACATCTTTTTTAAGGTTTTCAGCCTTTCCAAGAAGGATAGTTACATCATTTTAAATCCCTCTTGGAATTTCAGTCTGCAAGAGCTGTAGTGCCTGGCTCTGACAAAACTCTTGTTACAAACTTGCTTTCAAAGTGTGTCAGCATAAGGTGTTTGCTTGTTGTGTCCCTGTTACAGCATCCAAGCAATACTTCAACAGTTTTTTCTGTTAATCTGAATGTAACTTATAGCACTTAGTTCTGTGGCTGGAATTTGGTCCCCAGCAATTGAAACTGAACTGCTGTCTGCTCAATATAGTTTTTCTAGTAACTGATGCATCTAGGTCAACAAACTGACAGGCGTTGCTCATTTTACTGCTTGGCAAATATTGAACTAAAGTCTTCAGCACTGTAACACTGTTGACAATTGCAGGATAAAAGCATTGTCCTCTTTGTTACCATGAAGTGCATCTTCACATCTGATTCTGGCATAACACACTTGGTAAACAGCAAGGGATGTTGTGCTCAGGAGTCCCAAGTGTTTGCTCTGACAATATAAACTTACTGCCTGCTCTCTAAAACCAAACATCTGTCTCTGCCATGGTTACTTCAAACTAATATTGAAACAATCCACTCTCTTCCTGAAAACACTGGAGGGTGACAGCATGACTGCTGTTGAAGGAGCTCTTTTCTCTTTTTGAAAGCTGTCCGCACCACCCTCCTTTATTATGTTGCAGGTCTATGTTGAGGAGCCCAACTAGGCTTCAAGAGTCTGAAAAATAATACTTGGCAGAAAAAAATCACTCTGGATTGGTACAGTTAACACTAACCCCACTGGAAAGGAAATGCTATGTTCCAAGTCCACTGTCAAGTCTTTCTTTAGAAGAGACAAAAGAGTAATGAGCCAAAATGCAGATGAAAAAATTCCATCACACACATCCTGTTACCTGAGCAGAGCGCTGCTTCTTGCCTCTTCCTTCTCCTTTCCAAAATTAAACCTCCCATGACTACTGTGAAGGTCCAGGGTGATTTGCATCCCAGCACCCATAGCATCAACCCATGGTATCTCCCCTCTGCTTTGCCAGCATCTCAGGTTTGCTGCTGTGAGTGACCCCTGTGGATCCGACTGGAGCGATTACCCTCTGAGTGATTCAGTAGGGAAATGCCCCATAAGAATGGTGTCATTCACAATGGTTTTGTTCCCTGCTACCTTTAGTCTTTTTTCACTAAAAAAGTGAAAAAAACTTTGTTATTTGTTTCATATTTAGGTCAAAGGTGAAGATTAAAACAGATTTGCCCTTCCTTTGCTTCACATCTTCACTTTCACCTAGTTTGTTTTGAATGTGAAGTGCATGGAATCTTTATTTTGACCAGCTTGCAAGCTATAATGGTAACGAATATCACACTGAATCTGTTTGAAAAGTGTGTAGCTGTACATGTGTGCTTGCAATATTACATATGAAACATTAGCCCAAACAGTGATTGGAGGCGAATCTGCAAGAAAGAGAATTTATAGCCAGTTGGATCCTGCTGCTCTAGACTGGTGCCCACCAGCTCAGAGGATTGGTCCCCTCCACAGAATTATTAAAAAATTAATCCACAGCTTTTTATATCTTTGATAGAGACACAGATAGGGACAGCTATATGCTGTTTGTTGCCTTTTTGGGTTGAACTACTGGTGCTTCCTTTTCCTTTCTGCCTCAGAAAAAAAACCCAACAGCTTTGCCTTTGAGGTTAATGCAATGACATGCTAAAAAGAAATTTAAGGCCCTAGAAAAAAGAAAGAGGCCAGCATGGATTTCACTACCAGGTGCTGAGATGGGACAAGTCCTATGACCATTTCGCATTTCAGACTCGTCTTGGGTCACTCAGAGCTGAAGGGAATGAGAGATGGGATTGTGATTGTGTTCCCAGCAAAAAGGGAGAGCCAAAGCTGCACGCTTCAGGAAAATGCCACCGTAATTCTTCCTATATTAGTTCAGAGGTTCGTTGATCATGAGACTGGAAGCTTTTGTGGCTGATGTCAAGTGACTGCTTTTGGGTATGATTCACCTATTGTCTATAAGGCTCCTTTTACCAGAAAGCAGCTGGTGAAGCCTCTATTTCCCTTAAACAAAACTGTCTTGAACTTTCAGGGGAGAACAAGGCCTTCACTGTGCTGCCTTGACTGAAATCCCAGCCAGGAGGGAGAAGTCAGACCATTTTCTTGCTTTTGCAAAAGCAAGTACTTTTTTTCCCCAGCAATAACTGTGAAGTAGACAAAGAATGCAGCCGTCAGCCCTGTGAGAGAGATGAGCCTGCCCATCCCATAAGGCTGCAGTATTTTAGTGTCCACCTGCAAATATGGATGGCAGAAGTGGCTGCTCTTCTGGCCGAGCCAGCCAAAGCTTGATACAACAGAAACTGATTTCCCAGCTGCTACCCAGTTCTGGTGTCTGATTTTTTCACAAGTTTAAAGGTCATTTTTATACAATACACTCAGCTCATGTGATTTTTGCTTTTAGATGGCATACATCTATATGCACTCTATGTTAGGAAAGAGGCAACTAACTTGCAGATCTTGACTTCCCTTCTGAAGGAAGCAGTTCCCAGAAAGGCTCAGCCAGAGCTTGTGGGCTGTTTGGGTGAAGGAAGCAGAGGGGGAAAGGACAGCCTGGTACTTCAGTGAAGTGAGTTCATGTGGGAAGGGGAATGGCAGCCTTCTGATGAATAAGTTGGATTCTGTGTGAGGCAGCATCTTCCAGCTTTCCTCCCAGCAGGAGCTCATCAGGCCAAATACAGCTGGCAGCAGGTCCCCACCCTGCTGAGGCTTTGGGGTTGGACTTATGGCATGGTAACAAACTACCATTCCTGTACAGATGGACAGCTGGTTCTGTATTAAACAAAGGCAAGAACATTTTATATTGCCATTTAAAATACATGTCTATTTATTTCACAGGTTTGGTTGTGCCCACCTTGAAAACTGCATATGTGTGTGTGACAGCCTGGGAGTACCCCTATGGACTGGGGTCAGTTCATCAGCTCTGCTCCTTCAGAAACTGTTGTCTTCAAATATATTCTTCAAAAATATCCAAAACTGTATCTTAACCCCAAAAAGGCAAATTTTTAGTTAAGAAGGTATTTGAGAACTAGACTTCTAATAAATCTGAAGTCCAGTTCAAGTAAAGAAGCTCCAGAGGTTCTCAGCCTTTTTACTCTATATTCAAAAGCAACAAAGAAATCAACTGGAACCAACCAGTTTAAGAAATTATATGGTGAACAGTTACGTGTTAGTAATGGTTCTTGCAGCCACTGATAACCAGAATTTATAATGGAAAGAGCCAAGCAGTCTTTAAGCAGCCTCCATCAACTCCACCTCAGAAAAAGTGGAAATGTTCTTTGAGCCATATTCAGAGTGTATTGTAAGCATTGAGGTTGGAACTTCTGGCTGCACTGGTTTTTACCTGCACAGTTGATTTTAGGATGAAAATAATCCCGGAATAAGACCTAGAAATCCCTGAACAAGGCCTTTTATCTCTCAAAATGTCCATTTATATATGGTAGGAGAGTTTTCCCAGAATCTGTCAGGTTCATTGGGCCTGATAATTTCAGAATAAATGCTAATGTGAAAATTGCCTTCTGATTTAAGGGAATACTCACTTGAACAAAGGCTTCACTGTGACCTGAACTGAGTATTTCCTGGAGTTTACTAACACCTGATCCTAAACGTTATCAGAAACACTACTCAAACTCAGCAAACTACAACTCTGTTCCAACATTTAGGGAGAAGGAGGTTTGTATGGAGCAGAGGAACTGCCTTGGGCAGACAGACCTGCAGAGAGAAGAGAATGGGCATGGTATGCCACACTGCACACTCACATAGGGCTATTCCAGGCTCAACAAAGCCCTGGAAGAAACTATTGTGTTTTAATTGTGTAAACCCACGTGGCTGACGAGAAGTACAAGGGTGGCTTTTTTGCTTGTTAGAATTCTAAAACTAAAGCTTTGCTACAGACTTTTTCTCTGGCAATGCCTCATGGTTGAAATATGCTGTGCCTGAAATCCCCTGTTTCTAAACCCTTCTGGAAATAGCTTTCCTGTATGTAGGGCTTCATTTATAGTCAAGAGACAAAAGGATTGCCTTGAAATCACATCAGGTTAGATGATGGAGTGAGGATAGGGTGTGCAAAGTCTAAGTCAAAACCTTTTGGGAGAACTACAGCATAAATTCCCAAGAGTTCGTGCATATCCTTTTGTTTTCAGTAATTTTGCCAGTATTACAGTTTTCACGTCCCAGATTGTCATTCCTGTTGGTTTTGTTTTGTTCAGTCATCACTGGGACTGAGTGCTGTGAATTTTGCTTGCAATTAGTCTAATGAGGAACAAGGGAGAATTACCTCAGAAAAGATTGTCCCAGTCAAACACTCCCATGCAAAATTGAGGGGTTTAGATGATAATGAAGACAACGGGGTTAAGGAGTGAGAGGTATAACGTTTCAGGTAAACATTTTCAAGATAACACCATTTCATTTATAATAAGCTGAAAACAGACCTGTTAGGTCCAAGATACAGAGGTAAGGTGAGCTGTTTGCTTTGTCCAAAGGAGATTCTGAGGTATAACACACACCAATGATCATCTGGTCTCTTTCTGTCAACATTAATCTTGGATTTTCAAGGTTGTTTGAAAATCAATTGCTTGGGTGGAAGTCCACTGACTTAAATGAAATATTTGAGCCAGACCCAGTGTTTGTGCTTTTTCTTGCTTGATTTTTTGTTTTTACAAGGCGATTTTCCAGTGCAAGGTAAATATTTCATAAAGAAAAGTACTTCTACATTTGAGATTTTTTCCTTATTTTCCTATAACAGAAAAAAATCCATTACCTGCTTGTAAGCAGTTTGTTACAAGCATTTGTATTCATGCTTCTTGGTATTTCTAGGTGGTAAGACCAGAATGGGTCACTGTGATCACCTGCACCAAACTTCTGCTGGGCTAAAGGAGACTTGCAATAAAGAATTATCAAGGGCTAATATAACAATCTTCTGTGACAGACCTTGTTACCAGATAAGTTTGCTGAGCTTATTACATTCATTGGTAAACAACACCACCTTATTTTGTCTAAGTTTATGCTGTAGTTTCAAGCACTGAGATTTCATTCTGCCTTTTATTTGATGCATTAAGAGTTGTCTTGAATTGGATGTGTTATCACAGAGTTAATTATGACTGGATGCTGAACTTGGAGGTTATTTATTCTGTTCCCTGCTCACAAAGGTATTGAAGCTGGGTTTCCAACCAGACTCTCCCACCTTCAGCCAGAATTCTTTTCAATGCTCAGAGTGTTCTGTGCCTGCAGAGATTGGTACCCTGCTTTGCTGATGGAAACTAAGAGTGGCTGAATGAGCCAAACGTGCAAAACCAGCTCAGCAATCCTGGCTGCTGCTCCTCCACTACCTGACCCAAGGCCCAAGGTCCTGGTCTGGAACTGGATCATGGTTTTACATCTGTGTGGCCATATCTGGCAGGTTGCCATCCCTTGTGGGATAGGCCTTGCAGTGAGCATTCCCAAAGGTTGATGAGGTCTTCAGTGCAGTCAAAAAATCCTTTCTTAGAACTAATGATTCCCCAAAGTCCCACCCTGGTCATCTGGGGGTGACTGGCAGTTCAGCCTCTTTCATCTTTGACTTTTTTAACCTAACTTGCGGGGTCTGGCAGAACTTTAGATCCCTTTGCTTTTCATTTGGCATTAGCTCACTTGAAGTAGGAAAGTTTATGCCTGGAAACAGTTGGTCGAGATCTGAAAGTAGAAAATATTAATTCCAGGCATGGAAACCTTTTAAAAGAGCAGGAATTTCATGCAAATAAAACAGTGTAGTCTATTAAGTTCCTCTCATGGAGTTTTATGGGGACAATTATTAATATTGTTGAAAATTATACTCATGAAATGTGTTAATGGGAACTGTGCTGGCTGCTGCCAGAGAAACTGCAACCTTTACAGCTCATTTGGAGACAGAAATATTCGGCAAAGTAGCCCACAGGGTGCAAAGGTTCGCGTGGTGCCGGCTTAGACTAACTTAACATACGCCCTCTGTAGCCCTGGTATTGTCCCAAACCTAATGCCCATAATAAAAGAGAGGAAAATTGGACCCCAAGTGGCAAGGATTGTAAGCCCTTGGAATTCTCCTAATCAGAGATATTCAGCTATTTTTAGTTCATAATGTTTAGTCAAATAGCAACAATGATTTTTCTTCTTTTTTTCAACTCAGCTGCACGGTGTGTTGGAGGGGGTCTCGATGGCCTGTGACCTTGCCTTTATCTGTCAGTCTGTCACCACTGGTCTTCAAAGTGCAGCTTAAAGGATCTGAGGCTTCTGTGTGGCCTTGATGTGATCTGCTTTCCTGGTAAAGTTTTTCATTAGCGGGTGCTTTTTTAAGCTGGTTGGAACTTGCTTTGCTTGCTCTGTGGGATGTTACTGGCTTGGGGGCTCTCCTGACCCCCACAACCAGGTTTAATAACCCTGCATGGCCTGTATTTGCAAGCATTGTGTGTATGGTGGATGCTGCTTCTGCACAGTGGATGCTGCTTCCTGCCTCATTGATCAGGCTCTTTCTATTCTCCTCCTGCCTCTGAAATCTCCATCAAAGGCTCTCAAAAGAAGAAATATTTTTTGAAGTACAGTTGGTTAGATACAGTGGCTGAGCAACAAGCCCATCCATCTGCACAGGGCTTACCCACCCGCTAAGGGTGCTGCCCTTCCATCCAGCCCACATCCTTACTGCTGCTGTGTCAGCCATGCATTTCTTTTCCTCTGAATCTTAGGGAGAGAACATACCTAAAAAATGAGCAGTCCTGCTGCATCAGACCACTGGTCTGGGTAGCCCAGTAGCCTGCCTCCAACTTCAGACAGCAGCATATGCCTAGGGTAGAGTGAAAAACAGGGCAAGTGTGCACGATACTCGTGGTTAGGGGCTTTTTGAGCCAGAGCTGCTGTCTATGTATTCAATATAACTTAACAAAGGATAAAAAATATTCTGGGGTCATATGGTTCACTTGCACAATCCCTGCATCTGAGTGGCTTTTTGTGGACACCTGAATACAATTATTGATGATGCTGAAAGACCTCTCTTGGTCACCAAAGGAAAATTATTTATACATCCATGGCTGGAGCAAAGGTGTTGGGTGCCCCTGTGCAAAATGAGTGGAAGGGCTGAGTGTGAAAAAACTTTGTCATAGCTGTGGCTGGCTCTGAGCGACACTGACCTTTCACAGCCATGGCAGGGGCCCTGACTGGTTCCTCTCAGAGGAACAGTGTGCTCTTGCAAAGATGCTTTCTCACTGCAGCACAGCCAGTGCTGTGTGTTTTGCCCATCAATAAACAGGTGGGACAGCAGGATTGATCAGCTGGTGCCCTTGCTCAGCAGGTTCTGCAGACATTTGACTTCAGCTTCTTTGCTTAGACCATATTTGGTCTCAGCCACCTGGGGACCCATGGAGCACTTCTGGAGAAGTCCAGGCTGGTTACTGTGCACTGGTCTGGGGAGGTGCAGCCCCTGCCTGTAAAGGCTGGGCCCCCTTTATTGCAGAGCTGGCCATCAACATGCAGCAGCTCTTTTCCTCCCGTTCCAGCAGAAGGGTCTGACAAACACTAAATCCAAGAGATGGGAAGAAGGATTCCTCCAACTGTTTTGTTTGCTTTAGTGTAGTCTGTAAGGGGCAGGCCAGAGCAATTACCAGCATGCACAAGATGCCTGCTATGTTGCTTGGAGTGTTTTTCTTTACTACGCGTCAATACAAACCTAGAGCCATTTTTCAGAGTTTGCCAATGGCTATAATTGAAAAGGCATGAATTGCCCTCAAGAGATTCCCCACTGCTCTGCATTATTATCTGCTGGATGGCAGCTCTATAGGCCATGTATCATTTTTTTCAAATAACCAGTTAATTACTAAATAAAACAACCTAGCTTTCAAGCTGATTAGCCTAGATTAATGACCAGCAGCATGTTTCACTCTCCTCAACAATTTATCATGGAAAAGAACTATGTCTTTAATGATTTAGGTACCTGGTCTATTGAGGCTTGCTCCAATCTGTACAGCCTCCAATTTGATTTAATTGCTCTTCTTAGTTTGTGACCTGGAAAAAACCAAGTGACAGCTCCCATTAGTGAAGCCCAGCTTGCAACTTGCTTACAGTGTTACAAAGGCTCACTGGGTGTCTTTCTCTGCTGACTTCATTAAGAAGATATATAGAGGTCAAGTGTCACTTTGGCACAGAACAAGTACTATGCCGTTTATCAGCTGAAACAGGTTGAATCAACCTGTGTGTTTTATTTAAGTTTATATTCATTCTTTTTCCCCTTTACTATTTTTAAAAGATGTTTTTAGAAGCTCCTTGTTTTGTTTAAGCTGAGATTGAATTTACAGACTGGCCTTAAAGGCATTAATGGCAGTTCATTTATTATTACTTTGGCATGGAAACTTTGGCATCACTCCTCTACAGTTATTCAATAAAAGATCTTTTTGTTGTAAGGGCTTATTCAGGGCACTTGAGTTTGCTTCCTAATTAATATTAGACTTCCTCACAGTTGTGCTCTGGAGTACAAATGCTCACTTCCCAAGGATGTTGCTGCAAAGGCACATTGAATGTGTCTTTAAGTGCATCCTGAATTACTGACTTATTATTGGGCAAATCCCTGAAGTCTTCACTTAGCCAAAACTCGCACTTAAGACAATGGTCCCATGGGAGTTGTCTCATCATTAACTGAGCTCCAGCAGTTGTCTGGCACTCAGTGAACTGAGTCATGGTCACTGCCCCTGAGAGTTTACCATCTACACTAGAGAGAAAGACTCGACAAGGCTGAGAAGATAATGAGGCAGCATGAGCTGGAGCTGGGCTCCCAGACGTGGCATTGCACTTTGGACTCAAGGTGTTTCTGGAGGGCAGAGGAGCCACTGCTAACACCACTGGTCACTGCTGTGCTGGGAAAGGCAGATTTCAGTGTGAGCTGTTGCTAACCTCCTCTTTTGTTGTGCTTTTCAGCAGAGAGGCCAAAAGAGATGAAGCCCCTTCTATGTCCTCTCCTTCTAAGGAGATTTGTGGTGCTCTTGGACTGGGAGCTGCTATCTGCTGAAAGGGGTTTCTTTGCACTGTCCTGTTCCAGGATTTTCCAGTCTGAGGAAAAGTTACTGTCTGGCTGACCTTCTCTAAGATTTTAAATCCCTCAGGTTCAATTGCCTTGTAGCAAGGTCAGAACAAGACCATCACAAACACTTGGACAAATGTGTGTGTGATACCAGCCAGCCCCTGACTGCAGCTCCCTGATCCCTGGCTGTGCACTGGGCAGTGATCTGGGGAAAGCTCTCCTGCAAGGAACAGATGTGTCAGTAACACTAGGTCAAGTGGCAGGAGCACATCCTGCCCTTATCGGGCTCACTCTGTGGTGCTGCTTACACATGAGGGCCAAGGAGGGAAACCTAGAGAAAGAAGATGCACTGATGGGCTGTTGAGGTGGAGAGGATTTGGAGAGAGCAGGAGCTATGGATTGTGCCTAAGGAAGCTACAGCAAGGTGGAGAAGTGTTAAGTCTTTTCACAGGTGAATTATTACCCTCCTTACTGGAAGGGGTAAGCAGGCTCTCACAGCAGCCACAGATACCAACTCCCTTTTTTTTCTAACAGGAGCAAGGCAGGTCTAAGAGGGGAAGGATGTGAGTTCCTGACATATTCATAGGGATCTCAGACAAACCCAAAATTTTTGTTCCTTCCTTTCCACAAACAACTGTTACTGCTAATCCTTTTTGCAAGGAAGCAGTATCTCAGGGAAAAGTTGATGGGCTTGACTGGTACCAGTGTGAACATTATCATCAGTGTCCCAAACCTATGTTGAATGCACTGTAAAGATTCCTGCCAAGCCTGCTAGAAAGTTCTAAAAGTCAAGTGACCCTTTGATCTAGCCTCAGTATAAGCCTTATTACTGTCCATGTGCCCTCAGTGCTGTCAAGAGAAGACTCCTGCCTCTACAAAAAAATCCCTAGCAAAGAAAGGCAAAATTTCATTTAATTTCATTTCATATAGTCCTTGCTACAACTCTTGACAGAAAACACTAGGTACTAGGTACTAAGAACAACAAGGGACAACCAGGGTCTGTGTAGCAGAATAACTCCCTGCAGTCAGCCTTGGAGCTACTTTTGTGCCATGAATAGGCACACAAATATATCTCCCTATCCTGTGGCTGGATTACTCTAAGTATGGAATCAAATATAGTTGAGCAACTCAGGGTTACTGGTTTATTTGCCATGTTTGTACAGGAAATATCAAACTAAAATTTCCAAGTTTTTCACCCATTTTCATTCCTGCATATAAACACCCATATGTTCCTGTGGTGTGACCCAGTATAGATCTGTTCCTGCAGAAAGTCCTTGTGGGTGCAGGAGCCCTTAAAGCACTCCTCATTCCACGGGGTTGGGCAGCAGGGCTGGGGACATGGACGAGAGATGCTGGTGGCATTCACAGAGCACAACAGCTCGTGGCTGTGTCAGATCTGGGTCTGTCTTAATCACTTTGCAACGGTCACGAAGCTCCATCCCCCTGACCCCTTCCTTCACCCAAACCCCCCTGCTGCTTGAGCCATTTGATCAGAGCATGAACCCAGCTGTGAGTGAATGTGGGCAGGTGTAAACCCCTTCCTAATCCCCTGGCCATGCACCTGGGTTCCTGTGGTACACTTTGAACATGTGCCTCAGATCTTCATTTCAGGAATAAGAACTGCTTCTCCTCTGAACAAGCCGCTGTCTTACGCATGCTTTTTGGGTTTTCCTAAAGCAGCCTAAAAATCTCCTAATCCTCCTTTTCTGCCACATATTTCCTGCTGGTTGCACTTTTGAGCCCTCGTGCACATTTTGGTCACAAGAGAAGGTGGGTGTTTGCTTTTGCAGTGAGCATAGCTGCCACCAGCTGATAGAAGAGATGTGACAAAGCCAGTGCTGGTCCCAGCTGCTGGTGTCTGCACCAGTTGGGTGTGAGGACCGACACAAGGGATGTGTGAGTGCAACAAGTCACCTCTGTTGGCTGCAAGCATCTATCAGTGCTGAGCAGTACAAATGCCTCAAGGGAGAAGGAGAAGGGGAGACCTCTCCTGTTTCAAACCCTCTCCTCTTACTAATGGGGACAGGTCACAGCAGTGGGAATAAGGCACGAGGCATTGATTCATTGAGCTTTTCCTTGTAATGCTGTAGATCTTCATTAATGCTCCTGCTTGTGCTTTCTGCTGTTCCCAGTGGGGCCACTTAATGACATAAAGAGTTTAACAAGGAGAAGCTGTGGTCACAGCTGAGGAGAAGGGTCTTGTTTACTGCTGCCAAGGGTTGTGCTGTTTATCACGTGCAGCATCAGCCTCTAAATATTTCTTAGCATTGGGACTGAGAGAATCACTTTGCAGAGAAGGTTATCCAGTAAATCTGGCAGGGCAGAAACAAGAGAACAAGAAGGGAGCCTCTCTTGCGACAGTACTGTCTCTAAAAGCTTCTGGCAGGTGTCTGGAGAGGGCTGTTTCCTGTCATAAACTGTGATTGTGTATTGGCCATGGATGTGAGGTCTTATGAGCCATGCATTGGGGTTTTCTATTGCTGTGTTTTCTTACCTATTCCACAATCTCTCCTTGGGGAATCCCAGAGCTCCAGGCAAGAAGCTTCACAGAATCACAGAATCTGCTGAGTTGGAAGGGACCCACTGGAATCATCAAGTCCAACTCCTGGCCCTGCATAGCACCAATCCCAAGATTCACACCATCTGCCTGAAAGTATTGCCCAAACACTTTTTGAGCTCTTTCAGGCTGGTGCTGTGACGACTTCTGTGCAGAGCCTGTTCCAGTGCCCAACCACCCTCTGGGGGAAGAACATTTTCCTAATATCCAACCTAAACTTCCCCTGACACAGCTTCAGGCCCTTCCCTCGGGTCATTGTCACTGTCACCACAGAGCAGAGATCAGAGCCTGCCCCTCCTCTTCCCCTCAGGAGGAAGCTGTAACTGCNGGTTGGCCCCCCTGGCTGCCAGGGCACTGCTGACTGACGTTCAATTTTCCATTGACCAGGTCCCTTTCTGTGGCACTGCTCTCCAGCCTCTCATTCCCCAGTCTGTCTGTACACCAAGGCTGTGCCATGCAGAACCCGCCACTTTCCCCTGTTGAACTTCATATGGTTGGTGCCTGCCCAGCCCTCTGGTTTGTCGAGGTCTCTCTGCAGGGCTCCCTGCCTTTGAGGGAGTCAATAGCTCCTCCCAGTTTTGTACTGTCTGTGAGCTTGCTCAGTATCCCTTCCAGTCCTGTGTCCAAGTCATTTATGAAGATGTTGAAGAGCACATCAGGTTGCTGATGCTGGACCCGGTGCTGTGGAACTGGGAAAGCCCAGAGCTCTGAGGAGGAGGAGCAAGCAGAGGGAGTAATCTGGTGGATCTGTGAGAGAAAGGAGCCACAGAGAAGGAAAGGCACCTCTGCATGGTGCTCCTAGTGAAACCATCAGGTGCAAATGTACTGCAATTTATCTTTTCTACTTGTTGAAGCCATACCACAGTACATATTATTGGCAAGCATACTTGAAATGTAACTGTATGAAGTAGACTTCCCCTTACTTATCTCAACTGCCTTAGCTCCTGCCTTCCCAGCACTTACTGCATTTGCTAAGCAGTGGTATTTCAGCTGGACAAGTTTACTTTGCAGCTGGAGTTTGGACAGGCAGATTAGACTAAAGTAAGTTATGATACTTCCAGATCTAGAAGTCTTTACTTTAATGGGAGAAAGTTGTGTGAAGCCACAGCTCAGCTATGCACTTCAGGGTCTTTCCTCCAGCTGTCCACTCAAAGCCCCCATTAGCAGAACTTGTTGAGCCTTTGCCATTATTTGGGATACCTTCACTAGGATATTGGTGTGCAGGACAAATGTGCAGCCAGGGTAGCCATGGAGTGTTGAGCACTTGTTAAACCCAGCTACAAGCCCAGTTTTCATCTTGATGTGAATTGATCCTCAACATTTACTGCAGAGCAGGTGCTAATGGAAGGTCACCTAAGGCTTCTCTGCAGCATAAATGTGGGGCTATTTCGAGCTTGCTCATTTGGTTTTAATGCAGATCAATGTCCTAAATTGTCAAGAATCACGAATTAAGAGTGTCTACAATGCTGCTGGATCACCTGCCTTCCAAAACTGCTTCTTGCATATCAAATTTAGAAATTCATCACCTGAGACCCAAGCTTCCAAGCATTTGGAATGCTTTCCAACATGGCAAGCATTACCAGAGGCTAAAGACTGATCCTGCCACAAGCATAAAAAGCATGCAGATGGAGCTGCTGCTGGCTCTGCAGTGGATAACCCTGTGTGGGCTGATTTTCTCCACATGACACTGTTTCTCATACTTGTTCCCATTAGTCACCCAGTCTCTGCTCTCAGGCTCAAACCTCACAAACTATGCACAAACTGGGGCATTGTGCTCATCCAGTTTGGGGCATAACGAAATTCTCATTCATTTCTACCCTACATAGAGCAGACCTGTCTCTGTGATTTGAGTTAAAGGATCTTTGTCTGGATTGGCTTTAAAATCCTCTGCAGGATCAAGCTCTCATTTCAATGAGTCCCACTTTCCTCTGCCAGTTCATGCTCTCAAACAGCTTTCTTTGCTTTCTCACCTTTCTTTGGCCCACAATTTGAAGGCACTTCATTTAATTTCAAGAACTTTTTTAATGAGAAATTGGTGATTATTAATTTGATGAAAACTGGAACTCTGACCTATGCTTTTCATCCCAGTTTTAAGGTATGACATCAGATAATTTTGTACCCTGGGATTTGCTGTGAGTTTAATAGCACCAGAAAAGCTCTCTCCGCAGCAGTGGGCCGGTGATTTACATTGTTGACAGGCATATGTGTTGCAGCACTTCACACTATCCCTCTGCTGCATCCCTTCTGTGCTGGGCATCCTCTGGTTGCTCTCCTTCCACTCAGGCTGCTGTGCTCTCGTTGATTAAATAAATTTGATTGCAAGGAACACAAGTAAATTGAAGGGGAATTGTTTTTAAAATCATTACTAACCCCCAGACTTGGTGGTGTGCCTTAAACAGGGATTCCCTTTGCTGGGGAAACCATAACTTTTCCGGGTTGGGTTGCTATAGAGATGGTGTCCGATCTCTCTCTGTTAATATTGCCCTTTGGAAGGGCCCTGAATAGGCGCTGAGGTAGGTAAATTTATGCAGTGACACCGAGCGGGTGATTTTATTCTGACAAATTCCTGCAACGTTTGTTTCCAGGCTTGTCTGGGGGCTGGGACACAGTGTTGGGCTTTTTGTCCCACGTGCTGCCCTCACGGGGACGGAGTTAATGGAAGCCTTGTTCAGAGCCGCTGGGGCAGAAATTTTTTTGCTGAGAGAGACAAAAGCTGAACGGGCCACCTCAGAGGTTGCTTTGGGAAGGCCGTCTCTTGTGGGCTCTCAAAGGAAACAGGAGATAACGCTTGGCCCAGGAGTCTCATGGAGTATTTTCAAGCACCCTCCTCTCTGCCCCACTGCCTTGTGCTTGCACATCTGCCTCCTGCAGCAACTTTTCTAGGGTGGCAGGGAGGGAGCTTCTTCAGAAAACACTAATTAGAGCTGTTTTTTCACAGCCTGGCAAGAGAATAATTGCCAGCATTGTGAGACATGCCCAGAGATGCTGTTGGAGTGGGATGGCTGTGATGGGGCCAGCAGCTGAAAGCAGGAACAGGAAAGGGCATAACATGGCTGTACCTTACTGTGGACCTGTGCAGGCTGGTCCCAGCACAACAGGGCTGTTTGAGTCCCCATTTCTGCTCAGTTGTGATGTACCAGCAAATACAACAGGGAGTTGAGCTGGGACAGAAAAAGCACCATCTAGGCTGCAGCACCAAAGCTGCGTGTCAGCAGCTCTCTGTGGTTTGGTTTGAGGATCTGCTGTTTGAGTATTTTCTGGGGACTTGTGTGTTCTCAGGAGGACTCCAGCTCCTGGAATCACTTGGTTATGGCAGACCATCATCTGCACTTTGTGGAAATAATTTCAAGGGTCCAAGAAACATTGCAGACCATGAAAGCTCTGAGGTATGCACTGAAGGGAGCCTGGGATCACACCATGCAGAGACAGGATCTCCACTGAGCTCCTTCTAACCAGACCAAGCTGAGACCCAGATTCAGCATCACATCACCCTGGGGCTGGGAGAACAATAGCAAGGGGCATCAGGGCATCTGAATAATCCTCAAGGATAGTGGCATGATGCTCTGGTGCAGAAGACCTCCAAGAAAGACAGGACTGGGTAAAGCACTTAAGCCTGAAGTCAGGCTCTTAGTGCTCCATGGCTTCTGCTGTGCTCTCTGGGGATAGCAACATTTCAGAAAAAGGGAAATGCATTCAGCATAAATTTATCAAAGAGCACAGGATCTTTAGAAATAAGCAATAATTTATCATTAAAATGTGGCCTTTTGATTCTACCAATTTATAAGGCAGGAAATAATTTCTAATTAATAAATTATTGAATTTAGTCTGTTTCTGCTATTTAAGCATCATAGTTTTTCAGATGCACTTTGTAATTTTTTGGTGTTATTTGATGGCTTGCCTTGAAGTGACAGTGTTTTGTGGTGAGTGAAATGTGAAATAACTGGTTTTTTCTAAGTTCTCCTCTTTAGCCATACAGATGATCATATCACTATTTCTCTAACTGGAACTGAGTGTCTCTTGTACTACAAATAACCAGATCAATCCAATTCGACGTTGGCATTTTTAATGCAACTTATTTGAGTATTACATCAGTTGCAGTATTGATGCAGAGATTATTAATCAAAGGCAACCCATGGGCTCTGATCAATAGAAGGCTGTACTTGGTGTTTTGGGTTTTTTGTTTTGATTTTTTTAGGGGGGGTGGGGGCAGGTTGATTTTTTAGTTGGTTTTGTTTTGTTTTCTGAGAATAATTTTTTTTTTCATCCTTTTCTCTCATGAAAAGCTGCCATTTCAGAGCTGCTTTTTTACAGAGAGAGGTTCTAGTTTTTCAGAAAGATGAGCACAAAATGAGTTGCATTCACATGGAAGATCAGGGTTAACTCCATAGGACAGTGAGGATGCTTAGATATTGGCTGGAGTGTACAAGATACTTTTAGGCCTGTCAGGAAGAAGAACACTGTGGAGGCATAAAGCAGAGCTCTCATTAGGATGTCTGTTGTGTGGACCAATCAAGACCCTTTTTATTGTTGATATAACTTTCATAGGAGCAAGATGGAAAACAGTAAAGGGGAATGTCTGCCTATATATTTGCAGTGGGTGCTGATGCAGAGCAGGGAACAAAGCCATCTCAAGTGTCACTAATCTGTCCTTAGGGCTGCACGCCCCATGGGCTGGCGGCGCTTTGTCAAACACTTGTGTGTGAGCTGTGCTGTGTATTCCTGTGAGCTGTGCTGTGTATTCCTGTGAGCTGTGCTGTGTGCTCTCGTGAGCTGTGCTGTGTGCTCTCATGAGCTGTGCTGTATATTCCTGTGAGCTGTGGTGTGTGATCTCGTGAGCTGTGCCGTGTATTCCTGTGAGCTGTGCTGTGTGCTCTCGTAAGCTGTGCTGTATATTCCTGTGAGCTGTGCTGTGTGCTCTCGTGAGCTGTGCCGTGTATTCCTGTGAGCTGTTCCATGTATTCCTGTGAACTGTGCCATTTATTCCTGTGAGCTGTGCTGTGTGCTCTCGTGAGCTGTGCCGTGTATTCCTGTGAGCTGTGCCATGTATTCCTGTGAACTGTGCCGTTTATTCCTGTGAGCTGTGCCATGTATTCCTGTGAACTGTGCCGTTTATTCCTGTGAGCTGTGCCATGTATTCCTGTGAACTGTGCCGTTTATTCCTGTGAGCTGTGCCATGTATTCCTGTGAACTGTGCCGTTTATTCCTGTGAGCTGTGCCATGTATTCCTGTGAACTGTGCCGTTTATTCCTGTGAGCTGTGCCATGTATTCCTGTGAACTGTGCCGTTTATTCCTGTGAGCTGTGCCATGTATTCCTGTGAGCTGTGCCGTTTATTCCTGTGAGCTGTGCTGTGTGCTCTCGTGAGCTGTGCTGTGTGCTCTCGTGAGCTGTGCTGCTGAGCTCACAGACACATCTCACGTGCCGAGGCTTTTGCAGAACGGAGACCCCAATCCCAGGAGTTTTGTTGGAGTTACCAAGGACTTCTCCCATGTTCTGTGCCTGTTTTAGTGGACAAGCAGGGTTTCTGCTACCTTGAGCCCGGCGAAGAGTTGAGAGTTGTTTGCTTGCTCCTTTTGTTTTAATAAAGAGGTTCATTCTCTCCAAACACACATGGGCACCTGCCAGGTGCCCTCCTGGGACTGGTGGCCCACAGAGAACTGCAGGGCCCTGTTTCTTCTTGCTCAGTGTAAGATGTCTTTGTAATGTGAACTGAGAAGGGTTACAGCTCCAACCCTGGATCATTCACAACCCTAGAGCTAAGCAAGAAACCATTCTCAGTAGCACACAGCAGCATTCTCAGCTCCTGTAAATAATCCTCAAAGCCACACAGCACTCTTATGAAGAAGGTCTGGCTGGATGGCTTGGGGATACTCTGCATTAGGGATGATGTACACCATTCTACAGCCTTAAAGGTTTAAAAAAAAAAAAAGAAGACTTCTAATATAATACTGCCATTTAAGAGAAATCAGAACTGAAAAGCAGCTGTCAAACTTTAATTTCCTGGCTAATAAATGACCATGAATCCATTCTTTAATGATTCTTGACCCTAGAAACAAAATGTATTAGCACTTTCAGATTTTGCACAGTAGTGCTAAATGGGGCATGTAATGTACTAATTTAGTGCCTCTTTAGCATAATCACAACCTACATGCCCAGCTACATTTCCTTAGCAGGCAGTTTTCGCAAGACCTGCAAAGAATTTACATAGGATGTTTCACCCTATTATTCATTTCACTGATGCCTGAGGATCAATATATGTGGTTTTTTGTCCCCATCCTGTCTTTCTCCACAAAAAAGCATAAAACCATCCATTGATCTTCATGGGGTGATTAAAATGCCAAGAAATCTGTGCTTTTTCTCTACCTACAATGAGGCAAGATACCTGGTTTTACTGTGTTTTTCCTGTGAATCTAAAAGACCAGAAAAATGATGCATTTGGATATAAATCCTACTTTCCTGGAGAAATACAGGGTCAAATTGAATAATGACCAAAGGCTATATTTTAAAAATCAAACAATAACTAAAATTTATTTTTAAAAATAAATTAGAAAGTAAAATTTTCAAGTTCATTATCCTAAAAAGTATATTTCTAGCAATAGCTTACTCTGGCTGTCGTATTCAGAAAAAAAGCAGTCTGGGAAGTGAAAGCACTGAGCTTGATGTGACTACCAGCTTCCTTTTTTTTGGCTTCCCTTTCGTCTCTGGTTTATGGCCAGTCTCACAGTAAATATACATTGTCTTCTGTTTGAGTCGTACCTGTGTTTCAGTTTGTGGCACTGCCTGTTGTCCTTTCTCTGGGTATTACTGAGAAGAGCCTGGCTCTGGCATCTTTACACCCTCCCTGCAGATATTTATACACGTTGATTTAAAAAAAAAAAAAAATATCTGTTTTTCAGGCTGAACAGTTCCAAACTCCCTCTGGCCACATAAGTTCAAATGAACCAGACAGCACTTTTGGCTGTGAAAGAGCAACTTGGGTGCTTCTTGGCACTGTTCTAGCCTGGGGTTTGCTCTCCTCTGTCATCTCCTCACTGTAAAGTACTGCAGTGGATGAGCTCTTTGGAGGGGAACATTTCCAATGCACTTTCAGGGGATGTGGATCCAGATGGAATGACAAATATCCTGAAGATGTTATTGTAACACCACAACAGGATCCTTGTAACAGTTTGCCTGATCCTACCTGGTTTATACAGATGCACGGGAGTGTCCTCAAAGGCTTTGTTACAAGATCAGACGCATCTTCAAAATGCGGTTAAGCCACTCATTATTTGTTATATTAACATTTACTTGGTCTAAATAATATTGAGGCCACCGCGAGGAGTTCTGCATATCCGTGTGGTCTACAGCAGGCAGAGCACTCTGTGTGCTGTGCTCCTACATAGGTTTTGTCATGAAATCAATCCTTCCTAAAGCTCGTTATCCTCTGAGTGCAGGAGCCCTGCCAGGTCTGGCCCGGCAGTCCCTGCCTGCAGCAGATCAATAAAGAGTGACACAGGCAGCTGAGGGAGAATGTTTGCACAAACAAACATTCCTGGCACTAGAAACAGACTGTCTGTGCTTGCAGGAGAAGGTGTGGAGCTCCACACCTCTTTCCACTCCTTGAGCATCTCGGGGCTGCTGGAGGTGTTCAGTCAATTAGCGTGCCCAATACCTTTCTGAATGTTTTTATTTCCATATGTAGGCTGCACTTTAGAGAGAAAAACCTGGATCTATGCCACACTCTTTCCAGAAATTCAGGAAAAGGAAATGGGATTGTTAAATAAAATAGCATTGATCTGGGAGCTCCTAAGGGCAGGCTGTACAGTCTGGCAGCGCTTGCCTCCACTGTGAGCAGAGCTGCCCGCACAGAGAGGCTCTGTCTGTGCTCTGAGGTGGGGAGCACCACGCAGGGCCAGGGTCCAGTCTGGCGGCTGGCATGGCAAATGTAAGGTCTGCTCTGAGTTGTGCTTGTGAGAGCCCAAAGAACAGACCAGATTGCTCTGTGGCCTTGCATTTCTGCTCTGTGACTGACTGCTCGAGCAGCAGTGCAGAGTTTGAGACTGCCTGAGTGAAAAACTTTCCTTTGGTGAAAAACAGACTCCTGCTGCCCTCCCAGAGAAGACTCTGACTTCTAGGGAGGGTCATCTGTGCTGAAGTCACAGCACTGCCCAGCAGTTGATTGATATTCATTCTCAGGGCTGTGTGAGTTGCCCCAGCTGTGGCTGTCGCTCCTTAGCCTGTAATTCCCACAGATATTCACAATGAGGCCTTTGGAGGCAGGTGTGTTTGTGGTGTTTGAAGGAAGTAGCGCAATTTTTAGGAGAGATTTCCTGTACATCATTACTACCATTCCCAAACAGCAGAAATACAGCATGTAATTGCTACATCTGAAACTCCTGAGCTGCTACATCAGCAAGGAGTTAACAGGAACCACAGGATGCAATGGTTGCAGCTGTTTTTAATAACACTTAGGAAGAAATCGCATCTTTCCAGAGATAATTCACAAAGAGTAAAATTTCTACTGAGTTGACCAGATAGCAATTTTTCTTCCACCTCCAGTAACAATTAAAGCTAAAACTTGGTTACACAAAAATGTATAGACCATAAGGAGGGGAGCTTTGTTTGTGATAAAAAACATTGGTATTAAAAATAATAATTAACTAGTGCTGCCTTGTCATGTGCACAAAAACTACAGCTGACCATTGCTGTGGATATGGAACCCAGCCACTTCTTGCTGATGTCTGTTCTGCTCTGGATAGAGTCAAATCTGTCTGCTCCAGTTAAGACCCTGTTTTCATATATTAATTTTTAAGGTGATGGCTGTATCACCGTATCATCTGCAAGCCTTGAAATGCATCTGAGCCTGAGGACTCTGCAGGACACACATATGCCTGTTCAGCAGGGCTGGGCTTCTATTACTGGGTGCTTAGGGAATGTAAGCACCCTGCTCTACCTGGGAATAAGGTGGGAGACTGCAGCCTGGCTTCACAGAGCCCAAAACCTTGTGCTTGATTGATGCCCAGAGGGCTCTGCTGTTGCTTGGACGCTGACAGGAGGCATGCTGCCACTTGAGAGGATGGGGGAAAGCTGTGCTACAGGCTGGATTGTCAGAGGTGTCTTTTGGACTCTGGGTCTCTGGGCCAAGACTATAAGAAAATCACAAGTCACTGTATTATTCCTAGCAGCACTTTGCAGCCCTGAAAGTACATAGTGTGATCCTGTGCCCAAATCAGGGAAATTATCAGAGCAGTTGATGCTGGAACACCAGCATCAACTGGTAAGTCATGGTGAGAAAAGTGATGTGTGAACTGGCAGCTTTTCCTGAGCTGGGCAGTGAGAGCTGAACCCTGCTCTCAGCAGAGATGCCTTGGTGCCACTGCGTGCATTGAGCCATCAACCTTTGCCCACTGCAGAGCTGCACCCCTTTTTTTAAAAAAGAAAATGCACATTCCATTGCGCACGTACAATAGCTGGAAAACTCGCATGTGATTTCCATGGACTGTTTCAGACTCATCCTTAGCTATTTAGGAGGGCATCCTGAGGTGCACTGAGATCCCCTTGCTGGTGCAGCCAGAAGGTGGAAGAGCTGAGCGAGCTGCAGCCGTTCTTGCCCTGTGTGGGTGCAAGCCCACCGAGCCAATCCTGCAGGAGCCCGGGCTGTTCCCTGCGCGCTGCCGGGCTCAGCCCTGCCCCAACACCCAGAGCAGCCCAGAGCAGCGGGGCCGCGCTCCCGTCGCGGGTGGCACGTCCCACTCGTGCTCCCGGCAGCTCCTTTGCGTTCTTGTGACAACAGAGGGCACCAGCGGCCCTTGCTAGCGCGGCTCTGCCCCGCCGGGATCCGGCGCTGCGGGCCGAGCGCTGCCCGCTGCTCCCTCCCGTTCGTGGCCCGGCTGCTCCCGTTCGGGGCCCGGCTGCTCCCGTTCGGGGCCCGGCTGCTCCCGTTCCGGGTACGGCTGCTGTCGTTCGGGGCCCGGCTGCTCCCGTTCCGGGTACGGCTGCTCCCGTTCG
>VXBQ01006604.1:76156-169324 GCA_013400175.1 Phainopepla nitens
CCCGTTCGGGGCCCGGCCGCGCTGCCGGGAGCGCTCAGCACACACGGCGGTGCAGGTGTGGGGGGAAGGGGGTGCAGGGAGGGCTTGCACCCAGGAGGGCACCGTCAGCCTTTCGGAATCCTCACTCTGCCCCTCCTGCCTGGTGGGGCCCAACCCTGTTATCTGCACCCCGACAGAAGTCACGGGAATGTGGAATTTGAGGTTAATCTGCAGTGAAATGGCGCAGGTCAGACGCTGGGCCCGAGCCTCCCCTGCGCTGCAGCGGAGTTCAGGCTCGCTGACAGCAGCGTGTGAGCTGTGCCTCCAGCGAGGCCCGCAGGGACAGCCCCGAGCCAGCTCCGAGCGCTCCAGCGCTGCCGCCGGCATGGGAAGGAGCCCGTGGCTCCCGGAGCGTGAACTCCCCAGCAAACCGGAGCTGCTGAGGCTGGGCAGCCAGCAGCCCCAGAGCTGCTCCTTTCAGGGGTAACCCCTGTACCCTGGGGGCAGTCGAGGCACAGCCCTGCTCCCTGCAGTAGGGATGGGGCTGCTTCCAGCCTGCTCAGCCCTGCCCTGCAGATCCTCTCTTGTCCCACTCACCCGCTGCGTTTATCCCCGCCGCAGGTGTTCAGGTACAGGATGCCCATGGAGGGATGCCGAGAAGTTTAAACGTTTGTTACCCTCCTGAAGCGCAGCTATCAAAGCAGGTAAGCAGCTGTCACTTCAGTGATAACCCACTGCTTTTGATCATTGTATCACACGATAAAATAATCAGGGAGTAGAGCAACAAAATATAAGCACAAGTCCTTCTGTTGAACCGCTCCTTTAGCATAACATCCTGATTTACTGCTGCTGTGGAAACAGAAAGAGACGGTGATTTTATTCCTGCTTTCTTCCACGAAGCACTGGGACAGAGTTCATCTCTGCTCTGGTTTGTGGGACACTTTCTTTGTTTCATCTTAATTTACATGAGGAAGATGAAGAGAGAAAAAACAGTGATGGAGGAGAAAGGGCTTCAGGCGAAGAAACAACTTATCACACAGCATAAAAATGCCACCCAGCCTGTGGCATTAACTACTTGTGAGAATAAGAGCTCTTGTGCATGTAAACCATAACCTAGAGTTTGTACCAGGGCCTCATCCTCTTCAGTCCTGCAAATTTGATATATCTTGCCTATTGCAGCAGGACTATTTCCATACCCGAAGATTTACTCACACAAGCACGGGACATTGGATGCTCTGTTTATCCACAGCCTAGAAACGTGAAGGTCCAAAGTTTCTTCCACTCCAGGAGCATGTGAAACTTTGAACACATGCTACAGAGATAAGTAGAGACATATGCTTTATGCCAAGCCAAGATGTTTTTATTAAGTTTCTGGCCTTGTCTGGTAAAATATTTTATAACTTTTCTGCCAGCAACCAAAAGGCAGTCAAATATTTAAAAGCAGTAATAAAAGTTCCTGTGTGAGTCAGAGTCCTACAAAAATCCTGCTAGTGAATTTCCTCATGGTAGCCTGCAGGACTAGCAAGAAAAAATCTCACAGAACTCTACTGGCATGAAGCATTTTTTAACAAGTCCTTGGAAGTGGCATGGAATGTCCCTGCAAAGGCCTTGAAACCAGATTCCAGGCTATGTGAAGCCTAAAAAGCAATTCTGGTATTTTTTTTTCTTAAATTATTATTGCCTCAGATCCGATTTTACTTCTAGGGAATCACAGAAGGGCCAGCTTCAGTGTGACCTTTAAGTGGCATCTCACTTGCATATAGAAGAATATGCACAAGTGTGTGTTCCTTTAACCTGGAATCCAGCATACTCGGATGTCCATGGTACAAATGGAGCAAAACACTGCCCTGCCATGTGTGTGGCCTGGACTCAACTCTCTGCTCTCCCTTCCTGCCGAGCTCTGCTCTTGTAGCACTAATGAAGTGCCTCTTCTTTCCCTTTCAAAGTCCTCAGGTGATCTTGTTCTGCTTGGAAACTGCAATGAGACCCTGGGCTTTTTTTTGGAAAATAATATCATTAAGATCCAAGGCCACAAAGGCTTCTCTGCTAATTCTTCCTGCTGCTAAAGCCCTGTCAGTAACCTGCATGCTCAGGTTTGGCTCTGCTGTGGGCAGCAGTGCTGGGGGTGGGGGGCCAGGCAGGCACAGGTAGGTCACAGGTATGTCACAGCTGCTGACTCTGACCCCAGGTTCATGGACTGGCAGGTGCAGGCATTCACATTCTTGATCTCTCTGCTGGCAGATGATGCTAACACAGAGGGGAGAGGGCAGTGGCGCTGCTGGCACCTGCCTGGCAGGATGTGTGCATGGGCTAGTTGGTCACTGATTTTGCTTTACAGACTGCTTCCACACTGCAGTTCAGGTCTGGTTTGGATACTCTTCCCTGGAGCATCTGGAAGATGATCTGGGAGCCCTGCTTGGCCTGAATCCCCTCTTATTGCCCTTGGATCTTGACACTTTTTTTTTTTGCCTCTACCAGCCAAAATTCTCCTGAGAGCTAACTATCTTTCTTTGGTTATTTCTGTGCTTTTGACACTAAAATGGGAAGAAGAATGTCATTTCCCCACAACAGAACACCAGGAAATGTTTTACTTCAGCTTGATGGTAAAAAATGAAGCAATTGGTGGGACAGATAAGTCTTTCTCAGAGCTGTTTTGCAGATCTCCCACAGACATGTTATGCCAAGTGTGACAGCATCAGCTCAGCACGGGAGACCTCAGCAGAAAGGCTTTGAGCTCAACTGGATCAGGTTCACACAGACATGGGATGTCACCATGCCTGCCAGCCTGCTCAGTCTGCCAGCACAGATCCTACCCTGGATGTCCTAATTCCCTGTCCTGTTCTGACCATGACCCCCTCCTTCTTTTGTACAGGAAAGCCTCATACAACCTGCCTGGTCCCTTCCCCAGTTCCACAGATGTTTGGTGTGAACGTGTGATCTTCAAAACAACCTCCACGCAGGATGAATGCAGTTGCTCTCTAATTGTGTGTGAGGGCAGCACTTCTCCCTGGGAAGGGCATGTGGGTTTTCTGAGCCTACAGAGAGGGCCTGTGAACCACAGCATGGGTGGTACAGCCGAGCTGGCCTCCAGAGGAGCTGAGGAAAAGCTGGGGGTTTATCACCCAGGGCAGGAGACAGCTTCTCCTTCCTCCTGGCCTTGTCTTGGGCAGAGAGCCCAGTTCCCACAGCCTGCCTGGTGAGAGCCTTCTTCCCAAGGTATCCGACCTCCAAAAATGTGCCCACGGCAGGCTACTTTGAGCACACAGCAGAGAGAAGAGACAGTGAAGAAGTGTCTGGTTACCCACCTCAGCTACCTCCTTCCCCTCCTCTCTGGGGAGGGAGGTCTGCCCTCCTGGGTGTCAGGAGAGATTCTTTCAGGGAGAGTTTGGCAGTGCAGATTTATGACAAGCCTCTTACAACTCATTGCAGATTTGGGTAACACTTGGTTATGCTGTCACTAACTGCATGCTTCTCTCCTTGGAAACCCCAGTGGGTTTTTTTTTTGTGTTCAGCTTGCTGCCACAATTCAGTACTGCCACTGGCTGGAGGAGTAGCTGGGTGTCCAGAGCCAGCCCTTCCTGGCAGCATGGGGATGCCTGCACACAGCCTGGCTCAGGGTGGCTCCCTCAAGGATGGCTGCCATGCCCCAAGGGACCACAGCCCTTTAGGGTCGTCATGGGTGTCACTGCCAGCAGAGCAGAATACGAAAGCACAGTCCTTCCACCCTCAGACCATCATAGGATCTATTGAGCAATCCAGGGTGTTTATCTCATAATGATAGTGTAGCCCTGAGCTGTCTCTGAGGTCCTTGCTGGTGCAATGGCTGTCTGTTGCATCAGAACCAACAGTCAGAGCAATGGGGTCATGCCTTCCTGGAGGAGGCAAGTGCTGATCCAAGCAGTAAAGATTGCATTTGTCTGTTTGCATTTGCATTTTCAGCTGCAGGATGAATGCCAGGGTCCTGGGGTGGGCAGAGGGGATTTCGGTTAAACGTGACTTCCAGATCAGCTCCAAGTTTGTCATCTTCTGCTTAAAATCTGCAATGTGATGGCACTGGTGGCCCCTGCAGTTGCTTCTGGATTCACATGTATTTCTCCTGGTGAACCATTAAAGCATACCCTAGCAGAGGCAGCATAAGGCAAAGCTGGGAGTTTGGGCAAGGAGAAGAACTGTTTGCTTGTCAGATGCCTTGGGAGAAGCTGAAGTGGCCATAACCAGTGGAGAAACTCGGAGGTGTGCAGCACTGAGAAGACAGCAGGCATCCCACACGCCAGATCTCATTTTCTAATCCTCAACATCCAACCTGAGACCACCGGCAGAAGCAGCTGGTGGCAGGAATGGCTAGTTGTGTTGTTCACCTCTTGCTGATGGGATGTACAGATGCTGGTGTTTCTTGTGTAATGGGCAATTCATGTTCCACAGCAGCCTGCAGGGTTGAGGTGATTCATGGGGAGCAGGAAAACCTAGCTTTATCTTCAGGGAGAAAACTGCTGAACTTCAGGTTTCAGAGCCTTTGGTTTGGTGGAATTACAGCTTCAGATCCTGAGAGGTTCAGACAAGGTCTCTCTTCCTCTGAGACAAATGGAGTGTCATGCAGTAAATCGCCAATTATTCTCTTTCTTAGATGCTGTGTTACTTTGAAGATGGCATTGTGACATATTTCAGCTTTCTGCAAAATAAATAACTGCATCATTTATCAAAAAGGTTTGCTTTCAGCAAGGTTGCCACTCTTTTAAGGCATCAGAGACTCCTGGGAATGAAGGAGATACAAGGCACACAAGATGCCTCTTTTCTTTTCTTACTCTATTTTATTTGACATTTCACTTGTTTTTCCTTATTTGAAAAAGCCCTGATGAGGAGAGTTCCTTGGCCGTGGCATGTCCCAGCAGACTTGGTGGAGTGTGACCAGTGAGGGCCATGTACTGCCTGAGTGGCCCCTGAGGCAATGGGAGCAGCAGGCACCCTTGCTTGCCTGCAGCACCCTTGCTGCCTGCGATTACCCTCACGCAGGAGGAGGTCTGAGATTGCTCTTCTCCCCCTAGCAGCAAACATCACCCATCAAACCCATCCCCAGGTCTCTTGCAGTGGAAGATACAGCTCCTGGGGCAGCAGCAAAATCACAGCATCAGGACTGATGGGCACTGAACAGCCAGCATGTTCTGCCTCCTCGCTGAGATGGCACATCTGGACCACGGATACTTGCTGGAGCATGAGGTTCCGTGCTCCTTTCTCACAGACCATCACTGCAGAGCAGCATGCTCAGCTCTGCTGTGTGTAGTGGTTGTGCAACACAGGTGTGCTGCCCCAACAAGGCACCTGTCAAATGCAAACACTGTCACAGGCGAATTCCTCCTCAAAACTTCAACAGGGAGAGCTATGTGGAAAAAAAAAAAAAATCCAGCAAGGCAGAGAAACACTTTTGAAACTTTGCATTTCTCTTCTTTTAAGGCAGTCTCCAGTTTTCAGCTATTTCCACACACTCATTCTTTGTCTGGGACAGGATATAACGTACCAGATAAAATGTCAAAAAGCAGTCCCTGTATTCAGCATGCTCAACATTAATTTGTTTTATAGTGTGAGCAACAGTATCTTGTTTTGTGCTCGGCACAGCAAACATTACTAGTGTCCAGCCAGCACCTCACTAACTTTTTAAAAACAGAAATATTGCAAGCAGCTTTTCATGCGATCTATGGGATGCCCCCAGTGCTTTCCAAATGCCTGGGAGTCCTAAGTACCAGGCAGGCATTGGCATCCTCTGTTTACACATGGGAAAACAGAACTAAAAGAGTTTATGTCTCCTGTTTCCAAACCCAGCCACTAGCTTTGGGTCTCTGTCTTCTTGGTGCCAAACTGTGAGAGCTTTTAATTTCTGGCATGTGTGCAGAACAAAGAGCAACTGTTCGCTGGTTTAACTGGTTTGACTTGCACACAGCTCTGTTGAAAAGGTACCTTAGTGTGAAGTCTGTGTAGGGCAGTGAAGAAGCAGATGTTCCCTCCATCCCCGTTGCATCCATCAGGTCTGGATTTTACAAGTGCCCCAGTCGAGGCCAACAGTGTTCGCAGTGTCCAGCGCTGCTGAGAGCTAGGCCAGGTGTTAGATCAAATGTCTGGAGCTGAGTGTGTAACATTTTTTCAGATGTGCTTCTCAGTGATTTTTTTCCAGACAGATGCGGGAAGTCTGTGGTAGAGCTGGGAACAGAGCCTGTTCCTGTGCTGTGAGAGGCTGTGCCCCTGACAAGACACAGGCACGGCCCTACAGAGTAAATGTTGTGATTTCATGACTGGAGTTGAATGGCACCCGACAGTTGCACCAGGCGAATTTTTTTCCCCCAGTCTCCAGATTCACAGGCATTCACTATGTGGCTAAAGCCTCAGAAAACTCTGAAATTCTACAGAAGTAGCTTGGTGCTTAATTTTGGGTTAGCTGTACCAGTGCATCTTTGTACTCATGTCTCTGTGTGCAGCTCAGCTACAGGATAACCTTAATGGACAATAACCAGGCAGAAAGGCTCAGGTGAGATAGAGGGGAAAAGGACATAATGGGGCTGAGTTTAACACCAGCTTGCACAGACAGTATTTTACCCCAGGAGATGTCTGTTGGCTCTAATAGCATGTAGCTAAAGTGGCTTCCTGTGCTGGATGATGGAGTGAGGACTGGGCTCATGGGTGGGTGACAGAAGCTGTGGCTCTGCTTGCTTGGTTGAGCTGTCTGGAAGAATCACGCATTTCTTTCCTTTTTAGTCATTAGTTGAGCTAATCTGTGATAGGAGAGTGTGTCATATTCTGTGTCTGGATATGGTGTCCTCTGCTGGTGCCAGCTGCATGGCAACCGAGGGCACTGCTGGCCCTGCCAAGCCTGGCAATGCCTCACTGGCCCATCCACAGCTGGGCCACACTTGTAAGGGGTGGCCACCCCATGGCAGTGTTGGCTGCACATGCAGCTACCTGCTGGTCTGCCTCTTCAGTGTTTGGAAGAGCACAACTCCTCAGCACAGATTTTTCTGCCCACCTGTTTCCATGAGTTCACATTGAAAGCCTGCTTTCTCAATAAATTCTCATTTATTTATTTAAGATGTGCTGCTTCCATAGGTTGCACCTGCTCTTAAGGATAGTACCCATGGATAAACTCAGAGAAGGCACAAAGCCAGCCTTTGAACAGCAGAATGGTCCCTGGTTTTCCAGCAGTGAGATGGCTTGGGCAGGTGAGCTTTCTAAAAAGACCAGTTGAAACCACATCCCAACCACCCCTCTGCTAATATAGGTCAGGAATGGTGGCTTTTCTTGAGTAAAATTTCAGTCAGGCTCATTTTTCTTTCTGTTTCTGTTTTAGCAAATGCTAAATATTAAGCTGTGATTAGGCAAAAAGTAGTAAGAGGAATTCCACACTGAAAAGCTGGACTTATACTTTTAACTTAGATAGGAAACTGGGAAATTTTTTCAGCAAAGCTGCTTCCATGAAAAAAGATCATTGAAGAGCATTCTGGCTGAAAGCATTTCAACATCTGTCATAAGAAGGTAAAAACTCTTCAGACCCTTCCCACTGTGAAAATTGAGGATTTTCTGTAGTAAAAGGCTGAATCTTTCAACTGTGGTCATCATCACTAAAACATGTAAAAGAAAGGAGTTGGGGGAAAACTCTAGCTGATACAGGGCAGGGAACAATCGTGGGCTGGCAAGAACCTGGAATCAGTGACCTAATCGGCCATTTCACTCTCTAATTGCTACGATTCTACAGCTTAAAGAATTACACAACGTGTATTTTAGTTGGAACAAGATATTATTATTGAGTAAAGTGCATAATAATTGTGTTTCAGAAGGTGAAATAAACGTCTATCACCAGGCACTTCAATCCATCATTGTACTTTGCTAAATTACCGAAATTGCACTACATTCAATGCTAAAATTACTTGTAATAAAGTGAGTGCTGAACTGACACTCACAAAAAGATGTCTAGTACCCACATTTGTTTTCCTAATTGACAACTTTAGGCTTCAATCTAGGGAGGGAGGAGCACCCCCAGCTCTCCTTGCAGTTTACAGAACGGAGGGCATGTGGCTCCTCGCAGAGGCAGGGGCTGTTAGAATGGAAGGCTCTTGCCTGCATGAAGCACCCCTGATTTGCTATAGCTTTTAAGTCTTAGGTTAGGTCACTGTATAGATCCATTTAGCCTACATTTACAAAAATATTAGACTTTGATACAAGCCTTTCTTGTAATCATATACCACTTGTTTATATTGCTCTGCAGTTTGTTCCCTGGCTATTCATTACTTAATGCCACATCTTGCAGACTGGGATAAGTGACTTGACCAAGAATACATAGAATAGAGACACATCTCTTGCTTGTCTTGGATCTCCAATGGCACTTTGAGAGATGTCCACGACTTTTGTTGTTTCTTTTTCCTTGCAGTCTGTCCACCCTGCAGGATTCTAGTTGGCAAAATGCAAAACTTTTGTTTCAGACATTGAACTCTTTGTTTCTGCTGCTGGATCTGACATTTAATCAGGCTCCCCTAGAAGAACATTATTTTTCTTGTTTTAGATAGTAGTCCAAAGATGTTAATAAACTGTGTAATTAACTGATGCTGAGCTAAATTCAGTTGGTCTTTTAGACTTTAGCTTATGTATGTGGTCACAATACATAGAATTCTTCTATTCAGGCTAAGCAACATCCTTTTGCAAAGGTGTATAACTACTTTTTCATGAGTGAACAGCTGAGGAAATCTTGCTTTCTGAAGCTCAGAATCCTCTTTTCTTTCTCAGGAGTTTTTGCAGCCTAGCTCAGAATCAGTCTTTAAGAAATTTAATTGTAACATGCTAGAATTTTTCTTGGGAAAAGAAACACATACTACATCCAGAAGAAACTGAATTTAAGTTCCTGCTGGATGTTTCCATGGCTTCAGCCAAAGGGATGAAACCCTTCTTCATGGCAGGTGACATAATCTGTAGAGTTTACTGACTCTTTAAGTGAAATATCAAATGCTCTCATAGATATTTTTCAGCTTTTTCTTTACATGAAAGGAGATGTGAATATCTCCTCCATCAGCAGTCACTATATAACATACATACTGTAAGGTCTATTAAAAAAGTTTCAATGAGCTAAGCAAATATGAGGAATTCTGATGGGAAGGAATTAAAACAGTCAATTTTTTTTTCTTCCAAAATAAATATGCGAGTTAATCTGAAAAAGTGAAGAGTGCCAGATATTCATCCAATGTGCTAAAGTGACTCATGGCAAAGGTAGACAGTTTTATAGTGCAATTTCTTTACTTGTGTTGGAAATGGAGAGCTTCCAAGTGGCACTTACGAAACAATTAGCTGTTCAAGGATAATCAGATTTGTATGAAAATGTAAAGATAAGTGATTTAGCTGTGATCTCAGCTGGAAAGTGACTGAGGGTGGTGGGCCACACTCCACAGTAAAAATCCCCTTTCTTTTACTAAATGGCACTTTTGCTGAAATGTGCTGGATTCAAGCAAGTAAGGGCTTCCTTGACTTTCAGTGCTAGGATGACACACGACTGATTTGCATCATTAGAGATCTTTGCTGATGGCTGAACTGCTTTGCATATAAATGAGACCTAACCTGAACAGCTGGTGGGTGTGAAGGATTTACAGTTCCAGATCAGGTCCCTGCTCACTACCAGTCTCTGAGGGAGCTCCACTCCAGACTGATGGAAAACAGGTAATGTTTCAGACTTTCATCCCTGGAGATTGGGCAAGTGCAAAAGCTGGCAGTTCAAATGGCCAAAAAGCATCTTGAAGCCTTTTAATATTTTTAGGCGAAAATGCTAATTTTTCAGTCTTGGCCTGTCCCTTGAAATTATCATGCATGGTGGAAGAGCAAGGTGGAGATGGAATAGTCCTGACAGCATGACAAAGGCTCATCCTGCATCTTCAGGTGTTGCTTGTGGCCTCTCCACAGAGATTTTCTGCTACCTCCAGAACCTAGTCAACTCCAAATTGCCTAAGGTTGGGGCAGGCAGTGGAGAACTCTGTAACAGCCCTTGGGTTTTCTTCCCTTGAGGTGTTTGTCCTATAGCTCCTGTTCACTGGACCTCTGTTGCTGGCCGTGTGTTTCTCCTTAAAATGTGCTCTCTCAGCTCTACCTTTGCAAATGCACTTTGTGGAGAAAGTGGCAGAAAATGAGATTATGGCTTCCTGACCTCAACCTCACCTGAGCTGTATGGGAAGGCCCCTTAGGAAACCTGTTTCTGTGTTATTTTCAGTCTAGTTTCCAAATCCCCAGAAGCCTGGCTAAGACAAGTAGGCAGCCAAGCCTTGAGTAGCATCTGCCTGAACTCTCCCTAAAGATTCCCTTGTCTGTGGAGCAAACCACATTGTCAAGGATATCATTAATGATGTGTCAAAGAGTAGCTCTCAGCCCCAGGAGATCCAGAGAGCTTGGAGACAGTTTGGATCTTTGGCCAAAGCACCTGAGAGGGGTAAATCTCTACAGCAGAGGTAGTGGTGACCTCAAATTCAAGGACTAGCAAATACCTGCACCCTCTTTAATGTCAGAGGTATCACTGCCAGTGGTAGGATTCAGAAAAATTATATTTAGAGGGCCTGCAATAAAGCATTTGTAGATTGAGGTGTACAAACTTGTGAAAGTGTTTGGTCTCCTGGTGATGTTCACACATGGACACAAAACATCTCGATCTTGAAAGGATGCTTTGACAGTGCTTATTCCTCCTGAAGCTGGCAGAACAGGAAATGAGCACCATGACCTCGCTGGCTATGCAATAAACCCTTGATGATACGAAGACACCTGGCAACCCTGCAAGGAGTGGTAGAGCTAGTGATGGCAAAATCCTTCACATCCTGCTTATTGTGGAGGCAGAACTCAACCTGTTATAAACACATCCTCCTTCCCTGAGTGTGGTTGGTTTTATCTCCAGGTTAAAGAGTGTTGAGATCCCACATGGAAGAGGAAGCTGTTCAGCTTTAAGAGCTTTGTTTACTTATATAAGGCCTAACAAACATGGTTGTTAAGGCCCCCTAGGAGGTCTTTCTTGGGAAGCTGGGAGCTATTGGATTAGGCAAATGAGAGCCAGAGATTTGCCTAATAGCTTGACAGGCCATGAGGGATTAGACTCTTGTGGGCTGGTGTAAACTTGTGGGACAGAGATGCTGTGGCGTGGGCTCTTCTTAGCCATGGATAAATGGCTTGTCAATGTGGGCTAATCTTGTTTGCCTTGTCTTCCATAATGCTGCATTGCAGGACACAACCTCTTTCAATTTAATCACTGTTGGAATGGAATTGCAGGCTTTTGTTTCATGTATGCAACTCCTCCCTAATGCAGCACTTTCAGCATCACAGGAGTCACTGCTTAACGACAATTTTCAGCTCACTTTGGTTCAAACTCCTGAAACAGTTGTTCCTTTGGGACCAAAGGTTCTGTTGTCACTGGCTGAATGCAGGTTCATCTGGGGAGACTCCACTGCTGCCCACGGACTGTGGATCCATCTCTCTCCAGTCCTTTTTCAAACACTGGTCTCCCAAGTTTCACCCTAACAAGATAACCGAGACCCCCTTTTCCTGAGCTGGGATTCTCCCTTGTCATTATGCTGTGCTCAAGGCAGCAGGCCAGCCCTGGAATGGCACTTTGTGGAGCCTGGAAGAGACCCCCAGAGAGCACCCAGCCCTCACTGGCACACTCTGACACCTTTCATTTGACTGAAAGTGAGAATCAGTGGTAACTGTCTTCATAGGTGAGTGGATAGTTCACAGTGGGACTGAAGTTCCAAGTGTTAAGGGAGACTAAAGAAAGTGGACATGGGACCCCTCTGCTCCCAGGTCCCTTTACCTTGATAGGCTAGAGGGCTGTGTATGTGTGGTTTATGGAGCATCATTGCTTTTACAGCTCCTCTCACTTCTGATCCTCACCTGCCTAGACAAGAGCAGCCACCTCTGCTGGGCTAGATTTGCTCCCAGGGCACAGGCCATATTTGTCTCATTATGCTGTAGAGTTCATTCAATCCAGCTCACAGTTTTTAGATGTCTTCACATTTCCTCACTCCCTACCTTCCCTTATCCTCTCTACAAGTACACCCAGAGCCTGGCAGTGCTGGATCAAACACGGGAGCTGGGGTCCAAACACCTGCAGCTGCTGTGGACACATAGCTCTGAGTTTTGCTTGATGAATGCTTGTCAGAGCTAAGAAAGTCAGGAAAATTCACTGCGGGCATCCCCAAGTCTGGAAGCAGCCTCCCCCACAGCCCATTAGCATCTGCAAGACGCTAGAGGGGACAGAGCAGGTGGGAGGAAGAGCTCAGGCCAGTCCCTTTTGGTCCACAATGGGTGGCATCTTGCTCAGTTGTGCAAATTGTTTATGCAATCTAGGGGGCCATAAACCCAAACTGCTCCCTTGAAAGCACAGCACAGCCCCTCCTGCCCCTCCTCAGCCCTGTGCCCAGGCAGTGGCAGAGCTGCAGGCAGTGGGGGCAGATAGGGACAGGTGTCAGTGATGCTGGAGTAGCAGGTGACAGCTTCCCATGGCATTGACAGCGGACAAGGCTGCCTTGTGTGCTTGCAGTAATGGCAGTCACTGGGCTCAACACCTGCAGATAGGTTGCTGTGAAAATGTGCCTCATGTCTTGTCCCTGACACCTTCACTAGCCCAGCAGAGAACAGATGCAGATGCCAAAGGAGTTGTGAATACAGACCTTGCAGGCTGGTCCTTTACTGACACATGTCCAAGACAGCATCTTCTCCTGAGAGGCCAGAAGGGGCTGCAGGGCAGTGAGATGGTGTGGGGGTAGAGGCAAACCCTCATCAATTGTACACAGCACAGTTGGTTGTCCCACCCACAGGGCGCTGGGCCCAGCTGTCCCAACACATGAAATGCTATCCACCTCCCATCCACTTCTCTGTCTTCCTTACCTAACAGGGGGTGGGACGTTTTAGATTGCATTGTGAGCTCTAAGGAGGGAGTGTATAATTGGAGATTTCTCTTCTGTTCCACAGAGCTCTCTTGCCACCCTGGCTCTGCTCTTTCCACAATACAACAACCACCCCTGGGCAAGATTGAAGCTGTGAACCAAAAGCTGGCCAGCACAGAGCCCAAAACACACCAGGGCATCCAGGATACAATCTCAGAAGTGTCTGTGCCAGTTTATAAATTGTCTGTAGAGCAGGACCTGGCAGAAGGAAGCACAGCCTGCCTTCATGGAGACGACACATGTTTGTGACTGAAGCAGTGAGGGGTAAAGTTCACTGTGCACATGCCTTCACTGCCTTCACTGCTTTGTGCCCCAACTTAGTCATGGCTGGCCCAGGCGAGTGGCTGGAAGAACAGGGCTGTACTGGTTGATATTAGCTCTGCTTGAGGCTGAGAGGCTGCATCTGGTTTGGATCTCCCTGACTGCTGCTGTGCTCTGGCTGCAGACTGAGATATGAGCTAGGAGAGCCCAGAGCTGCACCCTGCCTCAGCCTGGCTCAGCACAGCTCTGGAGGCGCAGGGTGGTCTAATGCACTTTATTACTGCTCTTTATTATCAGGCTCCACTAATGAATTCCACTAATGCGCAAAACCCTGCATGACAAAGCAGCCCTTGATCTTCTTCCACACCCTTGCTTCCAAACCCTGTAAGGCTTCCTGCTGTAGCTGAGTTCCACTTGGGACAGGCAGCACAGCTCAGCGGGTGCTAAAAAGTGTATAATCCTCAAGCAGCTAACTGAGCCTGGGTGCTTCCTCTCCCGGGCTCTCACTGCTGGTTCTTGCACAGGGAGCAAACCTGGGTTTTCACTAGGCCAGGAGCTATCTTGCATTTTGGCCTGGAGCTCGTTTAAATCATGTTCTCTGGCAGTGGCTCCAGCTTTGCGAGGCAGTCCCAGGAGATTCCTGGATTGAGACAAAGAGGGCAATTGCTATTTAATGAATGGAGCTGGGCACATCACCCGTGGTCCTGCAGCCATCATGCCTCAAACACAGAGCTTCTACCACCCTTCCTTCCCTAGGCACGGGATCCTCATGAAGCAGGGCTGTGAGCTTTTGTAATAAACTGACCCTGCAGGGAAGAGGAGAAGGAAGCAGTCCTGCTGCCCTCGGCATGGTGCAGACAGCCCAGGGCAGCTGTCACTAGCATCATTGTTTTTTTCATTCTGAGTGCTAAGCTATATAAACAGAATAAAATATGATGCAGAGGACTGCTTACATATTGCCTGTGACTTTTGTATATCTTAATTTAAGAGTTTACAAATTACAGTCCTTCTGCCTAGCCAGAAGCTATTGAGCTCCCAGAAGGAAGTTCTTTCGCCACTTCTGTCTGTACTGTCCAAATGTCCAAAAGAAATATCCTGGGAAGAGACCTTGTCACACTGTCCACCACTGCATACAGTGGGCTCTTACTTCTTGCTGTGCCTTTGGAGACCACTTTGTTCTCCTGTTCCTTTCCTTTAACTGTCTCTGTCTTTACTCTTTGGAGGCATTGTACTTAGACAAGATCCAAATTTTGCATAATAAAAGGACTCCCTAATAGCTGGCAGTGCATCCTGCTGTTCCCTGTCTCCTGTTGCTGAAGATTAAACAGATGTAAAATTAGGAGCTCAATCTCCCTGCATTTGGGGGTCCTTGTTCATAGCTGGAGATGAGAGATTAAGATGTGACCTTTTCCCAGGAAAAGCAATTTGAGTTCAAGAAATTATAATCCTTAACAAACCTTTCTCCAAAGAATTTTGCTTTAAATGCCTTATATCCCACTGGACATGTACACTTTTGCTCACAGCTTTCTTTGCTTCTCTTGACTGCACACTCCAGTGAAATCCCAGATCCTTTACCAGATATGCTTTTGAAAGCTCCATCCCCACCTACTCCTTTGGACCCCTAAGGGAGACAAATAAATAGAAGGGAAGGTTTACTGCAGGTGGAAAAGAAGTCAACAATTTTCCTTCACCACAGGAGACTTCACACAACTCAGCATCTGCAGGCCTTAGTGCTGTATTGCCCTAAGTAACTCATGTTCCTGGGCATGGTTTCCAGGCAGAACCAACTCCCAGTCCATACCAATGCACACTAATATCTTCTTGGCATGTCCTACTCTGTCTCTTTAGAAAAGGCTCACAATTGCCTGGCTTCATCTTAGAGTGGTAATAAAAAAGCTAGAAAAAGTAATCACATAAAAAAGTAGAAAGTGAGTTTAATTTGTCTCCTGGCCAAGCAGCAGACCCTTTTCGGTGAATGGTCAGAACTTGTATTTAAAAGCTCATTGCAAAAAACAGTATCCATGGCTGATTGAGCTCTCAGTGTTGGGAAACCTTGAGATCTGTAAGTGGAGAAGGAGCCCCATTAATTCCTGTCTAGACTGGCTTCTGAGCCCAGGTTCCAGAGATGAAAGGACACTTTATTAAGACAGGACATAAATCCACCCTGCCAACAAGTCCGCACTCCTCTAGATTATTTACACCTCTCTCCCTCCCTCTGGTCATTGCCTGTCCCTACATAATCTACATTAAAGTCCTGGCAGGATTAAACCAACATGTCTTACATTTTAAATATCAGACTCTGTGTGCTTTCGTTTCCACCATGTCACAAAAAAAGACATCATGTTTTTACAGATGGACTGAAAATAAAAAAGTAGGTGTCTAATGAAAGGAGCTTGATGTTATGACTGAGAGATAAAATGTGCACTTGGGAGATTTGATTGTGAATGTGGCCTTTGCTGCACCTACAGCTCCTCTCCTTGGTGTGTCTGGCCCTGTGTGTCACAAAGAGCCAGCCAGGGGCTGTATGAACCGAGCCATCTGGGCTCTGAGCATCACCTTTGGATGAGAGTGACTGCTTGGGGTCAGACATCCCCTGTCTTATGCAGGACTGTCCTCCCTGGCAGTGCTGTGTTCAGCTGCCAAGGCTGGGAACTGAGGAGTTGCAGAGGCAGTTTAGGGTGAAGGCTCTGAGGACAGGCTTTTTCATTCAGAGATTTTACAAATTTTCATTGCTCTTGAGGCTTTACTCCATTATTTTCTGACATTGGAAAGTTCCTATAGTTGTCTGTGGGTTTTTTGGTGTTTATGGAAGAGCTGCAGCACTGTATGAGAGTAGTAGATCCTGTCATCTCATGTTTGCATGAGCTTCCCCACCTTCCCTTGCAGCCAGGCAATGGGGAGCAAATGGTGCTAATGGAAAAGAACCTCAAAAGGACTTCGGCACAAATATATTTTTAGGCTGAAAATGTAAAATGTTCATTCACTGTATGAGTATCTCTGCAATCCCTGGCTCATTTCCTGTTCAGCCATGGGACTGAGGGGTGCAGCGAGTGCATTAGTGAGGTGGTTGCTTTACACAGAAATGAAAAGCAGGCAAAGTGCTTATAGCTACAGGCAGCAAAATTTCTGGATGATGTGGAAGTGCTGCAGCCTGCAAGGAGACATCCAGGCACTACTGCAGGACTGGAGCTGGCGCTTCCCAGGCACGCGTGTGCTCCCAGATCAATCCTTTGGCAGCGTGACTAATGCTTTGGATTAATTTGTTTGAAAGAACAGATGAGTTCGTGAGCACGCTCTGATGCAGGACTACCTTCCTGTGGCAGGCCTGCTGCGTCTGCAGTGATACTTGGTACGTGCACAGAGATAAGAGCCTGTGATGACAGAGCTGCGCGGTGCCCAGGGCCGTGTGGCTCCCAGACGTGCTGCAGATTTCAGCACGTTGTAGCCATGGCAGGCTAAGGACATGAAATGAGTGCTGTTGAAAGGACACTCTGAACTTCTGTGCTGCCAGACACAGCTCTCCTTAGTGTTATAGTCTGCTTGGATCAGTGTTTGAACTGACCGCAGTACTTGCAATCCTTTTGTATGCATTTTCTCTTGCTTTTTTATCAAATGAGCTTACTGGCATGGTCAATTTGGAGTCATTAGCAAATGTTTATCTAAAGTGAGTTTGAAACCTATAAAAAAGACTATTTGAAGTGTTTCCAAGATTTGCATTCATTTGGCCAAAGAAATCATGACACCTGGTTTGTCCAATCCAACATACCCAGACTACTCCAATTTTGAATATCAAATGTCTGCAGTGAGCTTGAAAGATTGCTTCCAAAACAAGGCTCAACCAGACTACAGAAATATTTCTAATAGGTAAACAAAAATAAATTAAAAGCTGTTCACATACCTGAAGAAAAAAATCACTGAACATATTATTCAGCAGCTTTCTTATTTACTTTTTTCAGCAGCATTAAAGGTCAGTGTCAATCTCCTTGTTAGACACCCAGCTTTGGCTCCCCATGTGCTCCAGCAGTTGGCAGTGCAGGTAAATACCTTGAGTTTTCCCTTTTTGACTTTACTGTTGGGTTTATTGTTAGATATTTGGGACCTCAGTAAACAACTGTTCTTAAAGAGTTTCTATCCTTTCCTTTCTAGCAGAATTCTCTGAGCTGGAAGAGCACTTTTATTATCTCTACATCCTTTCTGCTCACACAGAAAAAATTCCTGTGCCTTGTCATCTTTTTCATTCCCAGGTTTGTGTCAGGATGAGCAGAGGGCTCCGAGCTCCAGGATGCAATTGAGCACCAGGCTGAATAAGACAAGAGCCTTATTGAGCCTGTCCCAGCTAGGAGCCTGTCCCCCCCAGTGCCTGCCGGGCACCAGCCACCGTCCTCTGTGTGGGGAGAGCACGTGGCAGCTGCTGGATGCAGGGATGGGGCATGCTGCGTTTGTGTTAAGGATGGAGCTGGAGCAATAGGCTTTTGTGTAGCAGAAATAGACCACAGAGCCCCAGAATTATTTCCCACTGGCTTTCCTTCGGTTCATCAGTTTCAGTAGCTCAGTGGGTAGAATCAGCCAGAAGCCATCTGTTAGTCTGGCCTGGGAGAGGAGGCTGAAGTAGGCAGTGTGGAGAGAAAAATGCCTAAAAATAGTAGAGTTTTTTGCCATTTTATGGAGCATATTTTCACATTCCCACTAGTCTAAGCTAACCAGGAATTCTAGCAGGAACAGGCTCAGTTTCATGTTATCGTGCTGCTTTTCCAGCTTTTTATACAGAGATCCTGCTACAGAATTGAAAGGCAGTATATATGTGTAAGGACTAAGTCACCACCTACCTACGTGACTTTAACCTGATTAACAGTCTCACAGATCTGTGCTGTAGGCAGTGCTGTGATGGCCACGTGTGTGAAAACACTGGGAACTGCTTTTAGTGGTCTTGTCACTGTGGCCCAGAGGTCCCAAAATGCAAGGTAATGACAGGACAGATGGCCCAGGAGGACTTTCCTCTGCTCCTGATGGTATCTGAGCTAGAGAGTTTTACAGCATAGACTGTTCCTGCATCTCCACATAGTCCTGCAGCTGGCTTCACTGCAGACAATTTCTGTGTAACACTCTGGAACTCTGTTCCCAAGCATGAAGAACAGAGGTTCTACTTTCTAAACACTCAAAAACTTCCTCACATAAGGGTAGCAGATGGGTTAGTGTGAATCACAGGCATTGAAAGCTTCCCCCAAACCTCTGTCCACTGGATGTTCCACCATTTTGGTTGGTTTGGGATTTTTTTTTTTTTTCACATATACCTAGAATCACGTCTCTTGCCTGCAGCACACAACTCTTCAGCTCCTTACAAACCCAGACAAGTCCTTGGGTGTCTCTGTTCTGCCACAGATAGAAAAATGGTAGATCCTTCCTATGAGAAGTTGTGAAATAATTTTTAATTTTTAAAAAATTTAAGTTTTAATAGTAAGTGGATAAAAATATACTACTTGCTTAAGAAACAAATGAAATGTTTTATGACCAACCATCCTTCATCAGATAATACTGCTGAAGTAAGGACTCCTTCCAGTTGGCATGTGTCCCATCTTTCATTTCCTCCAGGAAGTGAGAAGAGAGAAGGAAATGACTGGGAACCTCCAGGAACATGCTGACATGGAAAATCCCACCACCTCTATACTTCAGGGATGCTGCAATCATGTCTTCTAAAACAGTGTTAAGTAAGAGCTGGGGAGAATTATCCTCAAGACACAGAATTCTTGTAAACTTTTGCTATCTAGCCACATTAGGGGGACATTCTTCTCTTCTGTTTAGCTTGCCTGTTCTTTCCTCCTTCTGGCATTTATTAACCAGACTGGTTAACCATTCAGTCCAGCCTAGAAATGGATCTCATCACAAATCCTATTCGCTGTGGTGGACTCAGAAAAGGCTCTGGCTGAACAACCTCACTTCTCCTGTCTTAACTCTGAAGGGCAGAGCTAAATGCTGGAGGTAGATGTTTCCCATGAAATTCACACTACAGGTTTCCTGTTTGGAGCAGCCAATAATGCTATGGACACTAGAATTTCCATTTGTACACACGCTGTTTTGACAGAGCCCTTCGTGATTCATCAACAATTTGGGTGCTTCTGGCTATGCAGTATTCATTGCACCCATCCCACTCCTGATAAACAGATTCAGGAGCTCTAATCACATGGGTAGTATACTCAATAATCATTGCTCTTTAATTGTTTATGATCTTTATCTCTCTTTCCCTCCAAGGGTTTTTTCCTGTGGGAAGACCAGTGTTTCTCTTTGAACTGACTTTTCCTTTTAACGTTTGTCATTCAAGTGCTGTTTCAGTGCAGAAGCCACTTGCAAACTATTTGTAGCAGCTGCTTTTTTGGAAGTTTGTTGTTTGCGGTGCTTGATCTCTCACTTACACCACCCAACATTGTCTTTCCATCTGTGCACGAGGCCCCTGCACCACACAACGTGCTTCTGGGGACCTGGGGTGCATCTGGCCTCCTGCCCCTACTTGTTTCATGTCTGACCCTGGGTGAGCGTTTCCAGCGTGCTGCAGGACCCCTGTGAGCAGTGTGCTGTGAGTGTCTAAGGAGAGGTGAACCACAGCCAGTCGTGATATCTGGGTTGGGGGCTGATACTGGCTCCAGTGGGACTGTCTGCACCCCTAGGACTGGCCCTTCTGCCTGGGAGTTCTGCATAGATAGTCTCAGAGCACTTAAAATATGAACATGTGTTTGGGATAGAGGAACAAGTGAAAAATAGCATGAGGCAGAAAGGAAAGCTACAGATCATTTCCATCAGCAGAGTTGTCGTGTCCCATGGCTTATGTGTGTTTTCCTGTAATATGGGAATAATTACTCAAATAGCTGTCTCCATTTGTGTCTGATTATTAAAATCAATAATGCATACATTGGTCTGACAGTGATTTGCATGCACAGCTTTTCCTATTTGTTGGCAGCCAACAGAGCTGCTTGTGTCTGGAGAACTGCAAAACCCCACATTGCTCTCACTGTTCCTGTCTAACACGCTCTGTGGCTCCTGGTTTTAATCTCTGCTGGTCCCCTCGTGAGCAGTTCCTGGAGGAGAACCTTGCTGCACACCTGGGAGTCCTGGCCAGGCAGAATGCAGCCAGGCCAGCTCGGTCAATATTGACTTTGCTGCAGGCTTTGGTGCAGTGATGGTTATCTTGTTCACCAGGTAAGAGTTAGCCCGTTAGCACAAGTGTCTTTGAAGCCATTAAATACACAAAATCGATGAAGTTGAAAAGGGAGGATCCTTTCAAATGAAGGCACCACGTTATCAGCCCATGCAGGTCACACAGACCAAGATCTGCACTTTGGACTGCACACTGGGGCGTTGTGGGTGACAAGTGTAAATAGGACATTCACAGGGTGGTCTCTGTCCACCACACTTGCTTCTCTGTCTTCTCTCCCTTGCATCCTGGGCACAGTAATTTGCAGGGTTTTCCTTGCTGGTGTGGCTGTGCAGCCTTACTTTCCCAGCTCTGGCATTAGACAGGACGAAAACTTTCCATCTGTAGATGTTTGCTTTATGGGAAGGAGTTTTTTGCACAGCATGAAACTTTCCATTGTATTCACAATTGGTTTCCAGCAAATTAAGTAAAGGTGAAAAATTCTTCCCTGACTGCATGGCAGTGGCATCCTGTGGCACAGACAGCCTCTCTGGAGCCAGTCTCCAGGGGCAGGAGTGCCACCAGAAAGGGGTGGCACAGCCTGACCTTCCAAGTCTACCCACAGAGACCCGCTGCGCTGGGGAACAGGGTTGTGTTGGCTCATGCCATGCCAGCTGGAAATTGAGGAGAGAGTCCACTGATGGTCTCTCCTGCTGTGCACAAAGCCCTGACTGCTTTCCCCAGTGGGCAGTGGAAAGCTCCCAGGTAGTAGCAGAATTTCCTCCCTTGTGCACAAGCCAGCTGCTTTCCTGGTAACAGAGTGAGCTTTTATTTAGCATCCTCTGGGCTGCCAGAGGGATGAGTGTGGATTTCCCAAGTAAATCCTGGTTCCTTGCAAGTCCCTTTTCTCTCCCCATGCTGGGCATCTGCTAGTGCTCCCCAAATTTCCTGCAGGATCCACAGTATTCATCCAGCTGCTTGCTAAAGGGCTCTATAGTCAGTGCATTCATCTTCTTCATGCTGAATTAAATGGGATGGAGCTTTGAGGAGAGCAATAATGAGCTTGCCTCTGGTGCAGGAAGAGTGTGAGCAGGGCGAGCTCCTGCATGGTGACTGTTCACAGACATGCATTGCTCTGGGTTCACTTGGTGTTGGGCCAAGATGTGCAGATCTCACTGGCCTTCAGCTGTGCCTGGTGTGAGCAGCTGTGTTTAAACCAAGAGGAGGGACTGCAAAATTGGAAAATAAGGCCCATGGGCGTGTTGCATTGAGAGTAGTTGATCTCACCTGAGAGGAGTAAGTTACTGCTGTACTGGCTATAAAAGGTGCTGGGGCAGGGGGGAGGGGAAGTAGTCTGGCTTGCTGCCCTGGAGGGAGATGGGGTGCTCTGATCTTGTGAAGAGGGGAGCTTTCTTTCTTTGGCTATGGTCCAGAAGCTTCTGTGTTAGCGATGGGAAGAAAGGGGGATGAGAGGAGAGTCTCTGAGATCATTCTCAGGGCAGCAGAAAAGTGATTGACTTTAATGAGAAGGATCCAAATAGAAAATGGAGATAAACCTCTGTGGGTGGTGTCTGATCTAGGACTGACTCATGGGTGTCTCTGGACATACGGAGCCTCTAGCTCACTGCCCTCTCCTACTGCAAACAATCTTATGCTCCTAAGAGAAAAGGCTCTGAGGAGAAAAGTTTGGGGAAGGTGAAGTGCTTGGGTGAAAAGGGATGGCAGGGAGCTATCAGAAACTTTTCTGAGATGAACTTTATTTTGGGGGGTACATACAGTGTCTGCTCCTGTGACCCATCCTACAAGGTGTTGGTGGCATGGTAAGTGTAATAGTTTTCTTACTGCCCAATGCAAAATGAATGCTGATAGCTTTATGTTGCTTCCCTGTGTTACAAACCTACCTTCACTTCATGTTAATAGCTTGAAGTAGGACTTAAATGTTCTAAATTAGAACAAAACACCAGTACCTGCCTTATTAGGAGGTCATTAGCAACCAGGACAGGTTTAACCACTGAGTGGATAAATCTGCAGCTGGATTAAAGCCTAATGGACTCTATGATGAATCACACTGTAATATTTCATACAAAGCACCCCAAAGTGGGGAGGTCCCCAGTGTCTCTTGTCACATTCAGGTCACTGATGCACACTCCTATTTTAACTTGATTCTGGTGCTTTAAAGGAAAGTAGGGAAAAGAAATAATTTACCAGCTTTGTCAAAGCAACATGAAGGTATTTCACTCTAGCTTTTCTTTCCAACTAGACAAGAAGCCACTGTGTCTTGCCCTCATAGGCTGCTGCAAGCCAGGGGCTGTTCCAGGATTGCATTTATGCTGCTGTCTGAAAGCTTGGCTGCGAGTCTGACTCGCTTGGGGAGACCAGGGTAGTGCCAGGCAAGGAGGCTTGTGTTGTGACCTTAGTGCTGCTGCAGCTGCTCTTGCCAGGGGTACTTAATTTCCCTAAATGCCATTCCTCAAGGTATTTTTGAGGGACTTGTTGCTAAGGTCCCTCTGACTGTGAAGTCGTGCCTCCAGCCACTGGACCAGAGGTTTCTCCACAGTGTCTAAGGGTAAAGTTGAGGGATATGTCCTTCTTAAAGCTGTGAGAGAGAAATGTCACCCTGGACTTACCCTGTTTCCTGGGGAGGCAGATTGTTTTGCTGGGTTTTCACATTAAATCCCTATCTCCTAATAAAATACTACAAAAAAAAATTCATTGTTCCTGCCAAATTTAACAGGAAATTGAGAATAAATATTTTTACTTCAGCAAGCTTGCTTTTTAGCAGCCCAGGCTTTTCCTGGGGGTGGGTAGACGCCTGCTTGGTCTATCCTTTAAGCCAGCCCTGGCAGAGCAGCTCACTGCAGGGGGCTGAGCACTGCTTGAGACCACACTGGAGCCAGGTTTGCTGCAGGGGACATAACTCTGACCCCTGTCATGCTTTCCCCTGTCGCACACATTCCCACCTTCTTCAGCTTTTTCTCACAGCTGAGCTTAAATACAAGGAGAACAGAATGAGTTTTGCCTCCAAATGTGGAATCAGCTTTGTGTAATACCAGTTTGGGGCAAAGGAAAAGGAGTTCCAGGCCTGGTTCTGTTACTAGAGATGAGATGACAAGGAGCACTGCTGTGGAAAGGGGCAAGAGAGGGTAAATGAGCTGACACAGAACAGCAATCACAGTGTGGCAGCAACTGATGAGCCTCTGTTCTGAAACAATTGTGAGAGGAAGGTCTCTGGCTGCTCAGGATATGGCCATACCCCTCATTCATCCTGTTGTGAGGAGAGAAAGGAACAGCCATTAAAAGTGATGAACAGGCTTAACAGCAAATAGGAAGCCCACATAATAGAGCAGGAACAAAATTCAATTTTACTACATCTACTAGAAAAACAAATTTTTTTAATCCAGAGAGAGAAAAATTACTCATGAAGCCCAAAAGCAAGCAGTGCATAAGGAAGTAAATAAACCATTTGGTAATTGTGTTATTAAAGTAGCAAATGATGTTTTTTCCATGAGGATTAAGGGGTTTTTGCACAGGTGGCAGAGACTGACATGGGAGAGGTGACTGGTACCTGGGAGGGCACAGCAGCCTGCAGCCCACCATTCTCAGTGTGCCCCACATCCCTGGCCAGCCCAGCTGCTGAATAAAACCCATCCTTCTCACCTCTCCTGCTGTAGGAAGTGAAGGTCCTAAGGCCACAGGGGCCCATCCAGGTCCTTTACAAAGGTTGCAAGTGGCCATTGAAATGGCCAGAGTGTAGGCCACGCACAGCTAAAGTTTGACAGCCACCCCCCATTCCAGAGGAAATCCCAGGGTCCTCCAAGGCCATGGGACAAACCCTCAGGGACCAAGCCCCTCTCCTCAAGCCATGCTGCTGCTCAAGTGAATGGGTGGCTTGTGCCCTAACACTGTCAGGCCCAGAAAATCCATATCTAGTCGGTATGTGCTCCCAGTCCTTTCTCCCAAAACTTCTGGAGGTTACTTTGGCACCACAGGTCTGTCTTATGTAGTCATCCCACTTGAGCTATGATACAGAAACCTCTCAGCAGGTTTTGCTGCAGCCCCAGACCTGTTAAATGTCTCACATCCAAGAAGCCATCCTCCATTCTCACTTCCATAGCACAGTGTTAGCTCGGTTGAAAAAGCAATGCTTGTGGTGGGAGTGCTTTCAACTTCAGTGATCTTGAGGCAGGAAGTGCTTATTTTTAAACGAGTTGGAATTCCCTGTTAAAACTCTAACTTTTTTCCTGAAACCTCATAGAAAAGGCTTTGTTTACTGCTTTGCTTAGACAGTTAAAATTGTTCCTGTATGACTTGCAGGTTTCATCCTGGTGTGTTCTAGGAGACCTTTCACAGGCTACAAACTAGACTGGATCAACAGTCTTGTATGGACACCAGAGAGGTAATTAGCGCTACAAATTAAACAGTATTTCTGCTGTGCTTGACAGCAGTAAAATGCAAAACAAAAGCTGAAAACAAAAGGGAAGAGTATCAGAAAGAATGAAAGTAAGGGATAGGAAGGCTCCTCCTCTGAGGGATGTGGAAATCCAGCTAACAGTTTCATCAGGAAGAAACAGAAAAGAAATACTGTTGACTATAGAGACCTGGCGGATTTTGTTCCCTAACTTCACTTCAAGGATGATTTAGACACTCTCCTAGAAGAGGGAAAACCCTTTGGCAAATGTTAGTGAAACCCTGGATTTATGACATGCAGCTCTGCAAATCTTTTTCTGGCCAAGCTTTTCTTGGGATTAGCCTGTATGAAGGAGAGTGGGAATGCTAGGGAAAATTGCCTGTAGAGCTTTTCATGTGGTTTCCATGGCTGGAAAAGTGTGGCTGCATTGCCTGCCTTCTTGTAAGTGGTCAGAACAGCTGTTTTATTTAAAGCATGGCTTGAAGTCTCAGGTACATTACGGGAACAGAGCACATCAGGGAAAGACCAGGCCATGTGCAACATGCAGCTCTGGGAGGTCACTTGTTTAGCTTGAAGGTCTTTGCAATGGGCTGGACAGAAATCTTGATGCTGGCAGCCCTTTGAACGCTGCAGATTCCCAGGATGCTCATAAAAGGCTGTGTGAACACCATACATGTGACATGCACACAGGTGCTGCACAGGGATCTGAGCTGCTGCTTTTGTTTCCATAGGGCTGGTTTCACCATCAGATGGGAACAGGCACTGATTTGGTTCCAAGGGGCAGAGTCCATTCCTAGGGCTCCTTACTGTGGCACTGAAGTGCAAACCCCTGCTCAGTGTTTTGTTGGAGCTCTAGTGCCCTCTACTCTCGGGCAGCAAATTCAATATATGAGAGTGCACTGCTACATGTTGAGGAGAGAGGGACATGCAATAGCATGTCTAGCCAGGAAACCCCAGCAGTCCTGGAGAAATAGGGGCAGCGTCCTCCAGAGAGCATGGGTGGTATTCCCTGAGCAGCTGTGAGGGACAGCCCAGGCAGTCACACTCATCTCCCCTCTGCCCACACTCTGCTCTGCCCACGCCCTCAGGAGCAGCAGGATGCTGGACACCTCCAAGTGCCACTCCCAGGATGGCTCTTGGGGCACTACGGTGTAGTGCAGCGTTGGGCAGAACCATCCCAGTGCATTTGTGCTTCCAGTTGCTGATCTCAATGACCGTGCTTTTTTTCCTGCTTGCTCTTGCTCCCGATGTTCATAGTTGGCCACCCCTGTGGGTAGGCAGGTCCTGTGCTGCACTTCCACTGCTGATCGGTCCCACTGGCTGGGCTGGTGCTTGACCCTCCTCCCCTGACTCTGTCCCCTCTTGCTCCTATCAGCTGTGTTTGAGTCTGATCTGTCCTGCAGAGTCCCTCCTGTAAATATGTGGGAAGGGAAAGGAGGCAGAAAGATACTTTTTACCCAGCTCTCAGACATGAAGTCATCAGGTTATTTGGCTACCTGAGGCCAACTTTCTAGAGCACTGGCAGTACAGGACACAGTCTTGACAGACTGGACTTGCTGTGTCTTAAGCAGAGCACAATGCCCCTTTGTGTCAGGCTCTTGGACTGGCCAGGTTAGGTTTTGTTTGACAAAGCCTCTTTAAATTTCATTTTTTTTCCTCCATGGAGTTGTGAGGAAAAAGATTTCTTTCTTCTTTCACTCAAACCTTAGCCTTGACTTTGCACAAAATTGATCTGTGACCCTAGAACTAAGTTTCAGGTTTGCAAATAAGCTTGTAACCCAAGCAGTCCGGGTGTTTCATAACCAAATTTGTGGACAACAAAGATACTGTGATTTCAAACCTGGAGAAAACAGGAAACTAGAAAATTATCATTTACTTCATTTGGCATCTCCTGCAAGCTCTGTGTAAAAAAAAAAATTACTGGGTGCAGCTTCCTCGTGTGTCAAATGGCAAGAAGAAGTTGTGAGATGTCTCACAGCAGTGGTGTAAACCTCTCCTGTATTTCCAGAGGGCCTGAGGTCCTCTCATAAAGAGGATGAGAGAAGTGAGGAGGATGGAGGGAGTTTCCTCTGAAAAGGGGAATCCAGAATGAGAAACACATTCAGCCACTGCAAACAGCAAAAACACACGCGCTTTGATTCCAGGAGCCAGACCATGCGTGCCTCACATGTGCAGCTGCCCAGATTTATGGCCTGTTATCCTCTGAGGCAATTACTAGAGTTTGTTGTGGGGATCTGCATGAGCAATGCACAGGTTGCCCACATAGCCTGGCCTTCTGAGAAATGACACGGTGCTCACTCTGCCAGCACTCGCCATGTGCTGCGGCCGGGAGCAGCTGTGCTGGAAAACCACCACAGAGGAAATCACAAGTTAGTGAGTCACGGAGACTGCTGCCAGCCTGTCAGGAGTCTCTCCATAACTCAGCTTTCATATGCCTCTGCTTCAGCTCTGAAGCAGGCTCAGATGCCACCTTGAACAGCAGAATGGCTGCTAGCATGTGAGGAAGGAGCAGAAGCAGATGGATAGATGGAACAGGTTTTCACTCTACAGTCCCAAAGGGAGGCCTGCAGTGTGGAGGGGAGAAGTCACCCTGGCAGGCCTGAGCACTTCTTCCTGTGCAGCCTGTGATGTGCCCCCAGACACCCCATTAAAGCTCAGCAGAGATGTCATCCCAGGCCCCTTGGACCTGCCTGGGGAAGGTGCTGCTTGGGGCAGGGCCAGGAGCATACTGCTGCCAGGATACTTTTGGCCCAGCTGCAAGCATCAATATTGAGGACTTCCCAAAGCTGCTTATGGCTTTGGTCCAAGTGGTTCAGGCTTTATCTGTGTTTTGGGAGACCACTTGCAGCTGCTCTGGCCAAGAACACACTCCTGTGCTGTGGGCTGGACTGCATTTACATCATTCGCGCCTGTGAGAACCAGGAGGAAGCTGTTGACGTAAGGGTATTAAACAGGGCTCAAACAGCAGCTTTGTGGCAGGCTCTCGTGCCTTACACCAGTCCGCAGTGGAAGGGTTTCTCCTTCCAAAATAGGGGCTGTGCTGCCCATGGCCCAGGGCAGAGGTGCCTCCTGCAATCTGAGGAGGCTTCTGAAGATGAAGCAGGAGTACAAACCCTTGGGAGAAGGGGACAATGTCATGCTGTGGGACACATTTCTGGCAGGGATAGTGCTGTTGTCTCTAAGTTCTCTCCCTGTGGTTGCCTCCAACCACTCTTGCACCCCAGAGGCAGCCCCAGCTCATCCCACCAGCCCACAGCTTTAAACGCCTCTCCTTCTTAATCCCTAACAAGGGAGGAGCGGGATGCAGAGCTAACTGGTTCCAAATGCTTGTGTTGGGGGTGCTGTGCTGGCTCTTGCTACCCTTAAAGCCAGTGGCAAAATCCATAGGAGGCAGAGGTGCAAAGATGTTCCTGGCCGAGTATCCAATGTTGTTTTCCTTGGAAGTGAGAGGTGGTCCTTAAGGTGTGCTTTTGTCAGTGAGCAAAACCAGGTGTTTCCAGCATCAAACCAGACAAGAAAATGAGAAGTATTTTCTATAGAAATATAGTTGGATAAAGCCTACATTTGGGATTTGATGCTTTTACTGCCCCTTTTCTTTTTTTTTTTTTTTTTTTACAGAAACTGAGCAATAATTCTTATTTGGGGACTAGGAGCTTTTCAAGCAATGAAACCATTTTCTTAAAATCTCAGTTTTAAAGCAGTTCATTCTGCACTGGGTTTTTGGATGAGTACTCACCACATTTTTCAGCCATGTCTGTGCAGCACATGTTCCCCACAGCAGCAAGTGGAGGGATTGCTGTTCCTGCTGCCCAAGGGGCAAGGAGGGCTGGGAGATCCAGTGTTTCCTCCCAGCCTTGCCCAGTTTTAGACTCCTGCTCACTGGTGTGTGTTAAAGGCACCATCAGTGGAGGATCCCCTCTGTGCTCTGGCTCTCAGCTGGTGACAGCCACAGAAAGATCACAGTGCCTGGGAGAGGTGCTGAGGAGACACTTGACAGCAGGGTGAATTCTTAGCTTGGAGTAATGCTGCCTTGTGTTTCTGTGCTTTGATCAACTGTGCTTTAAATTGACATTTGGATTTAACTTGCTTTAACTTCATGTGCAAACTAGCTCGAAGTAAACAGGTCTCCCTTGGACTGCTCAAGGGGGCCTCCAGATGAGCTCTGGTGAGCTTTGATGAGGCAAAATCCATATTTTCTACCTACTCTGTCCCTTTGTAGGAAACATCCACCAGCAGGACCAAGACTACAGCAGTAAATCAGTGCTGGTTCATCCACCTTCACAGCCTAGGACATTGTCTTCAGCTGCCCAAAAGCCTGATTTGTGACATTCAAGTTTTAAAAATTTGGTCTTGCCTTTGTCAGGCCAGTGAGCAAACCTCCCAGACATCTCAGAAATGCTGGTGAAATATCAGAAGTTCCCTTTTCTCAGCAGTGGCACCGGTAACTCTGGTTGACATCATGAGTTGGTCATTGGTCCAGTGGAATGGCAGTGAGTCCGAGCTCACAGTGCCTGGGGTTATTTATGAATTAGGATCACAGTCTATGGATAATTTTGGAGAAAAAAAAGATGGAGACTAAACATTAAAAAAAGAATATAACACACATACTTTGAATTGAGAAAGTTCTGTGTATTATGTTGATCTGCTGTCCCACTGTGAAATGCTGAATTTACTATTTTTTAATTAATACATGAGCTTAGAATTAAAAAAAACAAACCAATCAAAAATACCATAAGTGAAACACTTGAAAAGGAAACAAAATCTTTTCTCTTAGATTGAGTTAAATGTTTTGTTTGATCAGGTGTGATTAAGGTTTTCTTATTTATTTTTTGTCCTGTTTGCTGCCTTGTTTTGGAAAGGGCACGAGGGGGAACCCCACCTTTATGCTAGATCTGCCCAAAAGGAAAGCTTTCCAAGCTAAATAAAGACTGTTTTCCATCTGTCCCTGCTCTGACCTTCTGGAAAGGCCCTTTCCACGGCTGGCACCTTGCAGAGGGTGTCTGCACTCCCCAGCTGACGCAGGGCTGTAGGATCCTCCCAGCTGTAGCCAACTTCTCAGGGCACGTGGCTGGGACAGAGGGTCCAAAGACAGGGACCAGGGTGCCAAGTGTCATCCCTCTGGAAGCCTCACCACAGCCCACACTGACCTGAGAACACCTCCCAGCTGATACAGCTCTGTGTAGCTGCAATTATCGCCTGCTTTGCTCATCTTCTGTATTAGCTGCCTGCTATTGGATTCTGCTCATGCCTGTCCCAGTAGATCTGGGCTCTCTCTCTGGTCAGAAGCTGCTCCTGTCATTCAGCAAACATCACTCTCTGCTCCGGGGTGGCTGCATCTCCATGGAGGTGACGGCTGAAAACATACCCAGGGACAGTCAGGGCTGTTCCGTGGGTGGCTAACATGAAAACTGGGTGTCCTGGCACCCCAAGGCCACCTCCTGCATGTCTGCAGTCAGCAGTACAGGTGATGCTGGTTAAGCACATGGCTTCTTGGTGTGAGTTAATCTTGATCTTCTTACTGAATGCTTACACAGGTGTCCTCTGGGTCTTGTGAACATGTGTCTTCAATTAATTTTCATCAGCAGGGCTAAGGTAAAAGACTTTTCCAGCTGGAAAATGAGATGCCTTGTATGCTCCAAACAGCAGATTGTGAGGACTGGTCTGCTCTCATTCAAATTCCTGTTGGCAAATTTTCCAACAGGCAAAGAGGCAGCTAAGGCTGGTGAGAAGCTGCTTCCATACAGCACCTGAAGGGTAGAAAAGTTTGGATAATATGGATCCTGCAGGAGAATGACTCTCCCCTAGCATCATCTCCTGGAAACTGGCTCCACCCAAATGTCTGAAAAAAAGAATTTCTCTCCAGGGGACCTACATGGATGTAGACACTTGCAGCTCTTTAGCCTATAGTCACCACCCACAGAGGATTTGCTGGCAGAATAAAGTTGCATTGGGTGTTGGTGCCCGAGACATCACCGCAGCCTCTTATGTCCCCTGGAGATGCACTGACAAAAAGAAGGGATCTATTGTTTTCAGACATGTAGACTTCAAGATGCTGAATCCAAAAATCTGCCTGGAAGACATATGAAGATTGATGCCTTACAGCTTGAGTCCATCACTGCCAGTCATGCAGGTGGGATGTGTGTGGGGTAGATTTCCCCACCTCCACATTTTGTGGGGCTTCTTTCTCCTTCTGAAACATCTGAGATGGACTTTCAGAGGGGGCTGTGCAAGCAGCAGGTAAAACCTATAGCTCAGGAAGGAGTAGGTGTGGTAAGCAAGACTGGACTGTTTTCACTGGGGCCTCCTCTGAGTGTGACTGCTTCTCAGACAAAATCAGGTCCAGGAGATAGTTCCTGTCCTGTTTCTCTGTCTCACCATGGAAAGGGTTGGAATGTGTTGATGGGGCTGTGAAGTTGGAGGAACTTGCAATCCCAAACAACCTGGTACTACTTACATTTTTATCAGAGCTGCCAAATTCTGGATGGATTTGAGTGATACGTCCTGCTCTCAGGCCATCTTCATAATTTTATAATTTTCCTTCAAAATAGAAAGCAATTCAAGCAGCCTTGAGAGACTGATTGAAATGACAAGTCCTCAAAGGCAAAGGACCAATGGAGACCTGGGGAAAATGTAAGTGATCGAAATCTCAATCTCTGTCCAACATACCTATAGACTCTGCTGGCAGTGAGTCCGTGGCAAATGATCCCTTGTTGTTCCCAGCATACTTTCTACTGTTGAAAATCACCAGGAGCAGTGTGAGCAGGTTAGCTTTGCATGCCTGCTAACCCTCTTTGCTATCATGGGTCTGATTTCTAATGGCTGTTTCCTGCCCTCTGTATTCCTTGCAGCAGGGAAAGAGAAGGGTATCCAAATAAGGCACTGAAATGATTAAGCAAACCAAGACTGCAGCCTGTTAATCAGTCTTCAGCTGAAGGAGGCTAGTTGTGTAGAAATCAAAACAACATCTGTGATTTGAGGCCTAGCTTCATTCTGTAAACATCAAATATGTATTTTGCTTGCTTTCTCCTAGCCAAAGGATGGAAATCTTGCTAAGAGTGACTTGTTTGCCTTTGAACAGATGGTGTAAAGTGTTGCCCCTGAAAACCCATGAAGCAGCCACCCAACAGCCCAGCTTTGCTCAGCAGAGCCCCCCACCCAGCAAAGCCAGTGCCGTGTGAAGATCAAAGCCAAATCTTCTCCTTCATGACTTTCCTCTTAGAATATTTTTCCTCTCTTCTACATTTTTTTTCCATAATCACAGTCTTGACTCCTTTTTCGTCTGTATCCAGGCTTGAGATCAAACAGGCCAGACATCTGCTTTGCTATTTTTAAAATAATTTTAATGATTTAATAATTTCTAGGGGAGAGGGAGAAGAGGGAAATGAAAATAATGACAAAGCCAAAAAAATGACACCATTTAAAAAATTCAAGCACAGTCAGGAATGCCTGTTCTTCCTTCCTCTTCTTTTTTTTAATCTTGAGGAAATCACCATGATGATTGTAGCTGATGTACACTGGCAAAACATTTAAGTAGATGTGTGCCTGAAAGCATGACTCACATCTATTTTCTTCTTCTTTTAGGAAATATGTTATACTGATTAAGGCTTTTTTCATCTGAAAATGCAAAAAAAACCTGTAGCAAACACCTCATCTCTGTGAAGCAGGTAGAACTTGTGTGCTGGATGGGCAGAGGTGGAGAGTTCTGGCAGCTTTCCCAGTGGGACAGTGTCAATAGGGAGTGACAATAAAACAAATCAGTCACCTCTTCAAAGCTGGACTATGGTTTTCATTAAAAAAACATTAATATCTCTCAACAGAATCTTGTCTAGGGATGAATTGCTGCTGCCACCACTCAGGATACTCAGCAGAACTATGGTTTCATTCCAGGCTCACCCTCCTGCTCTCTGGGAAGATCCAACCCGATATTTGAAGTCCTCATGGTTTTAATGAATCATGGGCTTGGGGTTGCAGAAGGAGGAGCATGGCCAGGAGTTCCCCATGCAGGGGAAGGAAGCAATGCTGCTGGCTTTATTCACAGACCAGCTCTGGGTCATAGAGGATTCTCAGCTCACCACAAGGTCTCATTTTTCACTCAATGTGACACCAGTCACACTCCAAAAGCTACAGACATCTTTGGTTGTGTATCAGCACCAGGCCAAAAGATTATGTACAAACTCACCCACGCTGCTTATTTTTGGAGGAAAGGCAGTCAGCCTGCCAGCTGTCTCTGGAAAGAGGTCTTTTTGCAAAGAATGATGGATGATGAGAATTTAGGATATCAGTCTGGTTCTCCTTTTTAAATTTAAATACACACCAAAAGTTTTCTGATTATAGAGAGGTTATTTGAATGTATGCTCTGTGTACTATCATCTTGCCTTTTTTTTTTTTTTGTGCAAAAGTTAAGAAACTGGAAGCAGAAAAGTCAAGACAAACCCAGCATTCAAATGTGGTGTATAATCTTCCTCTTATCTGCACGCCATTGCCCAAAACAAATGCATTAATGTATTTTATGTTTCATGGTTATGAGTTGCCCTGAGGATGATCAAAATCAAATGCACATATGGAAGATAAGGTCACTGATACTGTTTCCCACCCATTCCCACTGGCTGTGAGTTTCATTGCAGCTGCATCTATTACCCTCTCTGAGTTCCATTGCTCTTCCTTTAAAGATTGCTTTTCCATACGGATAGATTAGGTATAGGTCTTTTTAAGCTGTATACTCTGTGAAATAAGACTTACTAACAAAACTAGCAATTGTAGATGTGAGATCCTGTGAGTGAGAAATAGAGGGGAGCAGAGGATCACAGTCTCCCAAAGGAAAGGGAATTCCTCGGAGCACAGTCTTTTGAAGTGTCCCTCGCCTGCCCCTTAATCAAGTGATCATATCAGCCACCTCGTTCCTTTCAATGGGGAAAAATTTGCAGACAAATTCCTGCCAGCAGGACGTTGGGGCTTTCCTGGGTGGTGGGATAAAGATACCTGTCACCTCCCCCGGCCTCGCTGCTGGCTCACGCTGGGAGCGTGGCTGGGGAGCCCTGAGCTAGCTGCAGGGCCGGTCATTTCCAAACCTCCGTCAGAAAGTGAAATAAGACCCAGCTCCCCAATGGCTCAGCAGCTCCATTGACCATGGCAAACAACTGTGTAAGTGGTCCCATATGCTGTAGGTACATTAGAGGGACATAAATTGTGCTTTGTGCTCACGGTGGTGGCGTCTTGCCCCTGCTGCAGAATTGCTCTTGCCTTTTATTGACTGAAGGGGCAGCAACTCTTCCCAAAAGATGTGCTAGTGGCACTGTAGCTCTGCAAACTGGATCTTCCCCAGCTGGCTAGCCAGGAGAAATATTTGAAGTGATGGACCCACCAGTGTTTTGAGTGGTGAGCACTGTGACACGGGGTACCTGCGGGCAGCAGCCCTCTCCTCCAGTCTTTGTTCCTCTACTGCTCCCCCATCACCAAATGAAGATTGTATGGGCAAGGGTAAACAAAGAGCCTGTTCATATGAGGGAAGTTTTGGGGGCAGAAAGGACTGAAAGGCTCAAGATACGGCAAGGCTTAATGCCGTAAATCTGATTAATTTACCTTGTGACAATCGTAACAAAAAAGCGAAGGCTGGGAGCTGGGGCTGCGGGCTGACCTTTCGCTCGCACTGAAAGGCAGCACAATAGGGGCTGGGGCTGGGCAGGGGAATGACCCTGCCTGTCACTGCTACCTACTGTTTTTGACAATGCCATCGGACACAGCTCTTGGGGTGATGAAAAACACCTTCCCGCCAAAGGCCCCTTCTCCCCCCTGCCCAGGATGGGCCAGCTCGGGGGGATTTGGTGTAGGCAGAGCCAGCTGTGCAGGGTGCGTAAATGGGCATCACTCACCAACATTAATATCCACCAGGAACAAGTGCCCTGGGGATTTCAGGGTCAGGCCCTGCCAACCGTGTGGCTGATGGATATGCAGGAGTTATGGGGGGACGCTGGGCTGAGCTCCCAGCAGACAGGGAAAGGCTTTCAAGGACTCTGCAGCATGGTACAGAGCCAAAAGTCCGGCCTTTGGGGTAGGATGGCCCTATGTGCATGAATTTTCTGCACTAGGGAGTGCCCTGGCCATATCTGAAGGCAGCAGCTGTGGGAAAGAGTTTTTCTGTGCATCCCCTGGAGAGTATCTTCCTCGTGTGCCCTTGCACTGCCTGACGAGCACAGGATTTATTTCTCTCTTCTCCCTTGCTAACCATGCCCAAAAGCACACAAGGAGGGCATGCAGCAGCAGCATATACTGCAGGGGACATCTATCCCAGAGGCATCACAGAGCAGGAAGCAAGTTTAAGTTTGGCTCAGCAGAAATGTTGTTATCTGAGGAATTAACCTTTGTGTTTAATACTTGTTCCCCAGACTCATCTTTTTCTCCTGCATCTGCTTTGCCCTGAGGAGCAGACATTCCCACCAGGTATAATTTCTTGCTTGATTCAAATGGAACAAGTGCACCCAGAGCAGCACCCAAACCCTGCCCCCTTTCAGGAGAGGGAGACAGTGTTTTCATATTCCATCACATTTCAAGCTCTCTTCTTTCCACTGTGACAGTTTGGCTTAAATTCTTTTCCTAGAGTCACTAAGACAAGGGAAGTCTGAGAGATTTCACAGTTTATTTTAGTTTTATCATCTTAAAAAAAAAAAACCCTGAAAACTTTAAAAGCAAGTGAAAAATAACTCAAAATCTGAGTTGCACCATTTACCAGTCAGACAGAACCTGTGGTCTGTCTTTAAATGCATTGGCTGGTGTCTCATGATATTCATCAAAAATAAATAGTTAATAAAGGTGTTTTAACTGGAACATCTGCTAGAGTTCTTGGTTGTGGAGGCTTAATTGCAGGCTAGAGTATCAAACTTTCAGAAGGTTTGGAGACAGAGATTGATTGGGGTCACCAGGTTATTCAGAATAATATCTCGACCCTTATCTCTCAAATGCAGTGTCCAATTGATTTTCTCTGGACCATTACACACCACGCAGGGCTGCAAAGCCCAGAAGGGGAGTGGCAGAACATCAAAATCCTCAGCTCCTCAAAATCCTCCTGATGCAAACACTGCAGTCCTTGGCAGGCTCTTTGGGAGCTTTTCTCAGGCTCTTTGCACAGCTTTTCTCCATAAGGACTGAAGAACAGGTGAGGAAACCACCATGGAAAAGGCTCAGCCATTTTCCAAACTCAGCTTGTATGCCAAAAAGTGTTGCTACCCCCAGGTCTGCACTTGCACAGCACCCAGACATGTGTGGTGGGCCTGGCTGATGACAAACACCAAATGCTGTTCAGCATTTCCGTAAAAATCACTGGATTCCACTTATTTCAGTGCTTCAGCCACCAAAACTGGGAACAGCTTCAGTCTGTGAGCAGAGTTGGCAGAGATGGGGATGTGTATGGTGCAGTTTGCTTAACAGGAAATTACTTTCAGGTTAAAGAGAGCTCTTCACACCTAAGCTGTGGCTTGTTATCTACCAAGTCCCAGGCAGCTTGGATTTGCCAATCAAATAACTTTTAATCAAACGCCAACACCATCCCTGGTTGCCCTCTCCACACAGCCTGGGGCTTTGTTGCCTTGGGGAAAGCTGGCTTTGACATTCCAGCCAGCCCCATCCCCTTGCTGTTGAAGCTCAGACTTCCTGTGGGGGTTTCCTGGCATCCTCATTTGGTTGATGAATCATCCCCCTTTTCTCTGGTGTCCGGGTGGGAGTGGGCTGGGGTGCAGCCTCCCCAGGGACAGGTTTGTGCAGCCCTGGGTTAAGCCCAAACCGGGAGGGGTGGTGGCCACAGGGGACCCACTCACTTGGAGCCCTCCCAGCACGTTTTGTTCTGCAGCCCCTAATCCTTCCTGGTGTGCTTCTCACATTTATGGTCTTCCACCTACTTCACATTTGGGGAAAGCAGCTTTCCCTGGCGTCTCCATTGATTTACCAGCTCCAGGGTCCAGCTGTTGCCCTGGGTAATTGGCAGCAGTGACATATTTGGGCCGAAATTTTATTGTATGCATTAGGAAAAGTCAGCAAACAGAGCTGAGTGCCATGTCAAGTATTGCCTTTGACTTTCTATTGCAGCCGTTTGGGATCTGTTTTGTCCATGCCCTGAGAAAGCCTCTGTTCTGGTTGAGCCTTTGTCTGAGATGCTGAAGGTTAGTCTGAGGAGAGCTGTCTGAGAGACCCCCACTAATCCCTTTTTACTTTTTGAACAAGAAAGTCAAGTGTTTTTTATAATAATAATAATTTGAGCTAATAAGTAACATGCTGGCTGGAACTGCAGCTGCCTGGGGTGGAGCAGATTTGTTTTCCCCATTAATTAGAAAGCCGTAGCTAATGTCACACATGTCTTCATTTGGAGATTTTCTGGAGAGGTCCTGATTCTCACTGCTAAATCAGCACTGGCTCAGAGTCCAGGCATCAATACTGGCTTCCACCACCTCAGAACTTTCCCCCCCTCCCTCCGTTTACACCATTGAAACCCTGCTCTGCCCTCCCTGCTGAGGAGGACCCCAGGCTCTGGTGTAGCCCTGAGGCAGGACACCCATCCATGAACAAGGGGTGCTTTGGGAGGGTGGGTTCCTCTTTCTGTGGGTAGAAATGTTTATTTTATTATTCCTTTAATTCCTCCACGCTGTGTTCCTGCCTCATCAAAAAGCATTAGCAAAGTAAATCATCAGTGAGGGAGGTCTTGCTTCCTTTCAGGGATAACAATTCTGTAAGTCTGTGGGAAGATTAAAAGTGTGGTACTAAGTAAAAAGTCATACAGCTGGGGAAGGCAAATGCCCATAACTGTGTTCATTAACAATATTGTATATCATCTAAATGAAAGGAAGTTTAAAGGCTTAATGATTTCCTTCTCACCACCACACGCAGTTCAGTGCCAGCTCAGACAATGAAGACAGACTAACCTGTTTTACCTCTGCCCTGCTTTGATGGTTGTTTTGCAAACACTTTAGGAAACTGTTCAAATTACCATAAAATTGATTTTCAGTGGAAGCTGAAGGTAAAACAAAATATTTTCTATTGAGTGGTTTTTACAATAAGATTAACTCCATGAGACCTCAACCTTGGCCCTAGCTGGCCTTGACAATGTCTCCCTTTTAAGAAGGTGATGCAGCTATCTATAATTAGCCATGGCTAGTTAATAGCTCATCTGTTAATGTCGAGGCCCACAAATGGAAGTACAAGGAACTGAGGTTAGGCCAACAAGGATAAAATCATGTCTTTTTTAGTTTAATGAATTCTGTTTCCATTGTTGCTGCATTTTATTTGGGCAGTCAGATGAATAGCCAGGCTTTGGAGCAGCTTATGGGAGGGTTGTACTTCCCTGCAGTGCAGTAGGTGGGGCTCCCTCTGCCAGCCTCTGAGCTATAACATCATGGCAGAAAATGGTAAGAGCAATGTTCTGCACCCTTCTAAGCTTGACTGATCAAAGCTTTGGTAGTGGTAACTTGGTTAAATACCACATTATTGCTACCCTGAAATAATGGGAATGAGTAGAGCAAAGACCTCTGGTTTTGAGTCAAGTTATTGTCCCTTGTTGTCCGTCGGTCCACACCCTTCACTGCTGCACAGAAGAAATGGCCCCTTCATCTGATTTCCCATGGCTTTAGGAGAGGGACATGCAGGGGCAGAAGCTGGGCTGATGGACACAGCCCTTCACACACTCCTCTGAGGAGATGCTGTGTCTCTGGTAGTAACTTACTGCCTTTTGAATCAAATATAAACTCAAGGCCCCAGTGTTAGTGCATCTTGGCCCTTGGGTGGTGATGACATTCGATTTTTAAACACCTCTAGAGCTTTGAGGCATTTGGTGTAGGATATCTGAGCTTCAACTGTCTGTCACGATTGGGCAGCTCACCTCATTCTCGATGAAAACTAGCACATAAGCCAGTCAGTGCTGTCAGAAACAATCCCAACCAGTGCTAGTAGTGGTTCTAGCTAGCAGTGAGAATGCGCAAGGACTCTTGTCTTGGTAAAGACCATGATACTTATTTACATGACAATCACTAAATACCAGATGTGGTTTTTTTCCCATTTTAAGAATGTACGTGTAAAATTGCCCCAAACTGACCCCTTCCCTGAAACTTTCTGCTTTGACATTGTGTTAAAAAATTCCAGCCTGGCTTTAGTCATGGGAAAGAATTTTCTCCTTAAAGTTGTTTTGGTCAGAAGGAAAAATAAATCTTTGTTTGCATGACTAGGTCTCAGTCATGAAAAACTGACCCCAAAAAATGCTGCTAAAAGTCTCCTCTGACTGTAGGGACTCAACCTGGGGCATGTCATTCGAGAAGATGCATGCTTGAGCAGAGTGGGGACTGGAGAGATTTGAAGAACAAACCTTGGAAGCTCCTTGTTTCTTTCTTACTGTTATGTTTAGCACAGAGCACTCGAACCAAGCGAGACGCTGGTGGCCGGGACCGTGTCACGTAAACAGCGCGTGCGAGCCCGAGATTGCGACACTGCCCACCGGGACCTCTGGGAGACAAACATTTTTCCAGGCCATGCAGACCTGGATGGGTTGGAACTGCTCCTTCCCCAGCAGCTGTGATGGGAGCCCAGGCTGTTCAGGACAGGCAGTTTTGGTTCCCCTGCAGGGACCGAGCCATGTCTTGTCCTACATCTCCAGTCCTACATGGTCCATTCTGTCCATGAGTCACGCAGGCACTTATCGAGGTTTTGGATGATTCATCAGTATTCTCCAGACCTTTATGGCTTGTAAAGCCAGACAGAAAATCTTGTAGAAATGTTTTTTCCTGTTTGAATCCCAGCCAGGCCTGTTTTGAGGACTACCTGGAAATAGCTGGAAAACAGGCTTGGCAGAAAAAATTCCCACAATTTGAGCCTTGATCAGGGACTGGAAGCTGGACAAAGATTAAATCCAATTTTCTGAAATCTTTGGAAGTCCTGCAGTATGTAAGAGAGCAAGGATATAAATCATTTCCCTTGCTGCTCCAGGCTGGGCTTTCTGAAGGACATGAGTGACAGATGAACTTGGCTCCCCTATCTTTCTGGGACATGGGATCCAAACTCCATGTGGTTCCTCTGGAAATCTCTCCACATTCCTGGACAGAAGGGGGGCTTTTAAGTGGTGATTCCTGCCTTTTCCCCTCTGGAAACAAGATTGATTTCTTCATGTAATTGTGTTTGTCCTGTCCTGGCTTCAGGCTTTCCAACACTTAGTTCATCTTCTCCTTTGGCTGCACAGCAAATGCCAAGCAAGATCCCGTCTCTGGGAAGGATGGAAAAGTTGGTCTTTTTGTCCAGTAAAACCAGAGCAGCTTTCAGACTTGGTCCCAAATTTCCTGCCTATAGTCTGACAACAAAAGTTAAACCTTGTTATAAACAAAATCAGCCTATGGATGTTGGTAGCTGTTGCTGACTTTCACACTGGAAAATATCACTGATGGACAAAAGCCCTGGAGGTTTCAGGCATTTGGCTCTGGTAGGGTACCAAGCATGCAAAATCATTTCTTGCATTGTCCAACCTAAGCAAACTAAATTGCAGCTTCCATGATTAATACTTGAAGCTGCAGATACAAAGGCAAAAACCAGCAGTTCAGATTGAAGCACTATCTGAATTTGAAAGGCGTTCACCACTCGGCCTTCAAGAGCACTTTTGAAACTGCCTGTAGAGAAAATAATTAAAGAGATGAAAGATACAGTGACTGATAGTAATAAATCACATGTGGCTGTCTTTGTTCTCTCAGCAAATATAAATCACTTTTGCCTTTAAAATATAGGAACAAGCATTCTTCCCAGATTGCTTTGGATTTATTAGACAAGGTCATTAGAAATGTATTAGGGCAAAATCTGAATTTATTAACTGAGTTACTTAATAGCTTAATTGTTCAGTTAGAGAGGGTTGTGCAGTATGACTAGTTTTCGTGCAAGAAGGAAGACAGCCAGGAATGCAGGTTCCTAGGCAGGAGGTGCCACTGTCCCCAGAGGCAGATTGCTGAAATCATGGGCAGTGCGGTGGCACAGGGCATCTGAGACAGCTTCTAAACAGCATCAGGCAGGTGTGCCCTGGGAATTGTCTTAAAGTTGGCCAGGGTGTCTTTTGGGAAAGAAACCTGCTGCAGGGACTGCAGCTGGGCTAGGTCAGAGCTTGTATTAGGCTTTTTTGGGTGTACTAATTTGGGAGGGCACTTGGGACTGGATGTCAGACAAGTTTAGCTCTATCTTGGTCCCCACTGGGGCCACCCAGCAACAGGCACAGCTCTGCCACATGGAATTGTTTTCTGCCAACCAGGGGGTTTGAATTCAGCTATATTTTTATGTGTGCATTCAGGAGGTTCTTCCAGCCTTCACCTCTGAGACACTGAGGCTTAGACTGCTCTTCAAGGTTCTCTGCTCATTGTGCTGCCAGACGCACGTCTCTGCTCACAGGACACGACACACTCCACAGCATTCCCTTCCCAGAAGGGACCATCTGCCCAGAGAGGCACTTCTGGAAGCAGCCAAACCCAAAACTTATTTTCACATATGCTTCTCTTCCTCTGGGCAGGGTGAGGGAGGAGGGACAGAGCAGATCTGAGTCACAGGCATTGATGGCACGTCTGAGGTTTTGGTTTCACAGACCACCAAAGAGCCATCACCACAGCTGGGTGAGCTCATGGGGAGCTGCTGAGACAGGGCTGGCGGCATCCTCTGGGGTCTATTTGAAACAGCACAGAGCTCAGCTCCTGGAATAGCAGGAAGAGACACCAAATATGATCTTTATCATGGCTTTCAGCTCACTCAGAAGCTGCTACCCCCAAGCATCTGCAGCCTCCAACTGATAAAACTCATTACCCTCATCTTCTGCTCTCTTTTAGCTTAGTCAAACAAACCTCTGCTGTGTTCAGCAGGCAAAGCCTCTGTTGAACCTGTCAGCCAGGCCAGTACCTTCCTCACAGGATGGGTCAGGATATGCACAAGTGAAGGCTTCCAGTGAGGACTGGTTCCTCCCAGGATGTTCAGTTCCATGAAACAATATAATTTCCTCAGTTTTTCTTCATTTCCAGATAGAATTTGGGGTCTTCCCTTCTTCTTTCTCTCCATGCTTGCTCTACCTGCTCAAGAAGATCCAAGTACCCCTGGAGTCAATGTAAGATAGATTACAACTCTTGCTGAAATCAATGGGTATTTTGCTTTGTGGAGGGTTCCATGATTAGATCCACAAATTTTTCACTGTGGCAAGTTTTCTCTTTCTCCCTTGCAATGGGTAGCACCAGAGAAAGGAAGGAAGAAGGTAAGAGAAGAAAATATTAATTTAATGACTGCAGTAACAAACTTTATTACAGCAACTTTATGGGGGGAAAATGTCTTACAATCTTCACTGCATAACAATGTCCCGACAGACATGATGTCATTGCATCTTAAAAGGTGTTTGAGTTGGAAAATCATTTCAACAGTGTTTTAAGGGTCTGCTTAAATGATTAATAAGGTTTATTCATGTGATTTATTATCTCCAAGAAAATATTCAGTAAGTATGAAATATATTTGAAAGGGATGACAGTGTTTATTAATGTTACAGGTTTTATATTGCCAGACATTATCAAAATAAATACGCTCACCTGTAAGAGGAAAATGTAGTATCCAGTCAAATTTTATACATCTCTATATATGTGCCCTGGCAATTTATGTTAGAATGAAGAAGCAGGTGGGCAGAATATAATTTTGGACCTTGTGTCATGAAATACAATGAGAGTTCACCTGTTTTCCCTGCTCACTAGAGATAGACCTATATGTGATGTATATTTTGCTAACTCCATCCACTAATGCTATTTAATGGTGTTTATTATTGCACATCTGTGAATATTTATCTAATATCTAAATCTCCATCCAAAGGGACTTACTGAAGTTAAATTTGCTCCACAGGCACAGGGAGGGCCAACTGCTGGGGGTGAGAGCAGCACATGACTGATACCAAAATCAACCATGCTTGGCTGTTTCAGCCTTCCAGCTGTTCATCTTTGAAATTCCTCCTCCCTTCCCACATGTAGCATCAACCTGAAGGCAAAGTTACAGTTTCTGCAAAATCCTTCTGAACCAGGGTCCTACTTTTTGTCTTAAAAATCCAAAGAAAGACTGAAGCTGCCTTTATTTCCAGTGGAAATTTTTCTAATGGGGAAGTTTTCAGTGGCAAAAATGGATTTGCTTAAACACAGCTTATTTTGTAGATCTCTGAATCACAGGAAAGTATTTTAGATTATTACAAATGAGGAGACTTAGGACCTTCTCCTACACTGACTATGTGATGACTTCTAATTCCCTTTCCTCATTAACTCTGAAGGTTACAAATCCCACAGACATTTCTGTGTTCCATTCAAACACTGGCTGGTCCCTGCCACCAGCCCAAAGGGTTCTGCAGTGCCATGGTCTTCAATTGCCAATGGCTAAGGAGTGCCCAGACAGGGCTAAACCACATCCTAAACCACAGGCTGACTTCAGAAATCTCAGACTTGGCTTCCTGACACTCTCTTTCTCCTGTGTGAACTAGAGATAAGAATTTGCCTGACCTGATGGCACTGAGATTAAGGGTCTAAGTGAGAAGTTCAATTTCCTCCCCACTTACTTTCTTCGTGCTCTCTCAGGGCTTCCTCACAACTCCACCCTGGGCACCCTGAGAATGACTGCTTCCAGGCCTGCTCTCAGCTCAGAGCACATCACCACTAAGCATCTCCGTGCCTTCTGCCTGTGTGCAGAGTTGAAAGAAAAGTTGCCAGACAAGTAAAACCTCCAAAAGAAATTTGATTTCTTTATCTGGAAGTGTTCACTTCCAAAATTTTCAAGTACCATCCCTAGGGCACAAATACTGAGCAGACAGTCACCTATGTCCTTGGAGGGCTATGGTCCTCTCCTGCTGCCCTGTAATTCCTCTACCCCACACTGAGGGCCCTGCTCATATTGCCAATAGTGCAATTTTGGCACCTCCTGGCACTTCTAACCTTTATTAAAATAAGCCCAAATGGAAATTGCATTCAGCCTCCTCTGGGGTTTCCATGGAGCAGATCTAATTATCTTTCTTTAATAGCACTAATTGGTGGCCTCGTAGCCCTGGCCCTTCAGTCCACTCCTCTGCGCTCCCTTTATCCCTTGCACTGCCCTGGCCTCTCAGGCTGGATGGGATTTAAACATGGTCTGATGGTTTGTGAAACCACTTTGACTTCTTGCCCTCAATTCGCTCGTGCTACCTGAGCTCCCCGACCTGTTGACAGAGGAGCTTTTCTTTGTCTTTGCAAATTGACACAGCTGCACACTTGGCAAATAGACTCAGATGCTGAGCTTTGGGCTGAATGGACCCTCCAGATTAGCACAGGGAGAATCAGGTTTAAAAACACTAAGCTGGAGCCAACAGCAGGAGAATGGAGTGAAGCTCCTTATCAGGATTCACTGCCATAGAAAGGGGCTCCCCGCTCTTGCAGTGATATTTACTTCCCTTTGGGTAGGACATTCCTGGAGCCCTAGGCTCATCCTGACCCTGTACCCGGAGTTAATTAGCCAACTGTATAATGGGGGGATTCGCCCAGAGATTACACGAGGTGATCTCTCACCACACACGCTGTTTGCCGAGTGGTTTGGGGCTCTTGGCAAGCACAAAAGCACACATGCAAGCAGGAGAAAATCGGACATGGTGGGGGGGGTTGCTGCCAGGGAGCTCGGCAGAGCTGCAGGCAGGGGCTGTGTCCTGCTGGACCCCTGCTCTCTCCCAGGGTCCCACTGCCCCATCCCCATGGCAGGCGTGGACGTGGGCACGTAAACCCTTGCAAGGCCCTTTTTGCAAATGGCTTGGAAAGTTGTCCATAGAGATGAACTTGCCAAAACTGGATCAAAACTGGTAGAAAAGACAGGTGGGGTCACTTCTGCCTTGCAGTAGAGCCAGGGTGGGAGCAGGGAGAAAGTAGCTGTCCAGGGAAGCCATCTGCTGCCCTGCCTTGTCTGGAGGCAAGGGGACGAGATCAACATTGGAGGCAATTAACACTGAACAACTTGTTGATGATTTTATAGCAGGTTAAAGAAAATGCCCCAAATAAAACTACGGGAAACCTTCTATAACTCTACATGGCTATAAATATGTATTAACTTAATTGCTATCAGCAATTACAGCTCAGTTTGGGAACAGTTAAAGTGGATGCACACAAAAAGGGATTATTATCCTTAGAAAATGAGTGTGAAGATAAAAGGGATTTAATTCACATTAGCTAATGAGCAGAGGCACAGCTGCAGAAACAGCATTCCCTCTCTGCTTTAAAGTGCCTGTAAAGGGAAATGGGAGCAGCCAGGCCACACATCCCAAGGCAATCCTGGTGAGTTTGTGCCTGATGAGCTGAAGGGGTGACACTTCCAGAGCAGTGGAAGGGAAGAGCCTGGCACCAAGTGAACAGCCTGTCTTCCACAGGTTCATACACCCGCTGCAGTTCCACCCTCGTGCTCATTTCATCCTCAGCCACGTCAGGGGGCTCAGGACCAGCACCTGCCACCCACCCACTCTGCTCCTGGATGTCACTTCCCTCATTTTCTCCTTGGTTCTATGAGCATATGTTGCTTACAACTGCAGGAGCTGGTGGGACTTAATCAGGATGCAAGGTCTGTACTTCACTGGCATCACATTTTCCCCAGAAATGCCTCAGCTACCCCAGGAAGGGATAGCAAATCATCTTTCCTTGGACTGAGCTTGTGTTTCTCCTTTTCCTGGCTTGTTACAGTGGTTCCTGACCCTATCCCTTAAAGACAAATGCCTAATTTCCTGCTAAATGTGCCCTAATTCCCTTTCCTGGGTTTTTGTCTTGTTATAACAACAAGTTGTAACATAATAACAAGTCTTGTTATAACATTCCCCTCTGAATTGAATATTCTTCTATTTCTTCTTCCTATCATCATTTTTACAGGTTTAACCACCTGATCATTTTTCTGTGCAAAATTGGTTGAGCTCTGCAAGCTCCAAAAAGCTCATTTTTGGCTTCAAGTAGTTTTTGTGACTCTCTTGGCACTTGCCAGCTTTTCAGCACACTTTTGCAGCGTGAGCACCAGGAGGTGATAAGCTCTTTCCTGTGACAGTGTCCCAAGACCTCCTTGGTGTTTAGTCACAGCTGTATCACTCTGCTAGAGCCAAATCCTTTCTGAACCAGAAAGTTCTTACCTCACCCTGAGCCCTTCATCACTTGCTGGTCCCTCTCCCTGCTTCACCTCATCTCTACTACAATTAACATTGTCTTAAACATTCATTCCTCACTGGCATGCTTGAGAGTTGAATTCTCAATTAACTATTAACTCGTGTTTAAAAGCCAACAGTTAATCAAAAGCATTGGAATATTTTGCCTTCTGCATCTGTCTCTGGTGAGCCGTTTCTCTGACTAACCAAGCAGGGGCTGTAGCAGTTGTGGGTGATGCACAGAGCATTTCCAGAGAGCATCTCCTGGCTCTGCCCAGCTGTCTTTGGCACACGTGGCTCCTGCTCCACAACCCAGACCTGCATTTCAGACTCCCTCGGAGCTGGATTGCTGGGGTCTCCAGGGCACCCTGGGCTCATCCTGAAACTGCTCCTGCTCTTTGAAGATGCAAAATGCCCTTACTCACAATCCCAGCCTTTGAAACTGGGGAACAGAGCTGGGAACCTGATGAGATAAAGCTGCTTTGTGATGCCAGTGCTTTTGTCATGCACCGAGGCTGCCAATACAGTTGCAATCTCCCTTATCAAGTGCTTAGCCCAGCCTCAGAGTCTGGGGCCAGAAGGCAGAGAGACTGCCTAGGGAAGCTCAGGGATGTGAGGGAACGTGGCTAACAGGCCATTCTGTACCCCTGAAAAATGGAAAACTGGACAAGTTTCAAGAATGGGGAAAGGATGATGAATGGATGGTCCTGGACTATGTTGATTTCTAAACTTGGGTACAGATAACCTTTTCAGGCTGCTGCCTGAGCATAGGTGCTGCTCTTCCTGACTGCCACCCCAAGACCTCCCTTTTCTGAGGTCCCCATCCAGCTGACACTGAGCTGGGAGCACCAAGATCAGCTGAGCACCCAGAGACCAGTGCCTGAGAGTCATGGGCAGGAGCACAGCAAACTGGGGTGCTCCAGTGAGCAGGGATGTTGTGTTACTGCCTTGCAAAACACATTTATCACTATGGAATATGACTTTAACACACATCATGTGTCATCATGCTTTTGCTCCCTGATGCACACCTTCAACCCTGAGCTCAGTTCACCTGTGTTCATCTTCCTTTAGTGTTAACTATCCCTGCAAATGACAGCCTCTCTCCAAGGCTCCTGCCACCATCCTGGCTGAGACCTATGTAAGGGGGAGCCTGGGTCTGGGCTCTGGAATGACATTTGGAGCAGTAGCAACGTTTGAACACAATGGTATTTCCTTCTGAGAGAAAAAAAAAAGACCCTTCAGCTTGTTTTCTCTCCCCCACGCCCCCCTCCTGGAGGAGATATTGCCAAGGCTCACAGATGGGATCGTTTACAGTTTCCTTTTGAGCTGCCTTGGCCCTTTCAGGTTTTGTTTATTCGAACTGAGCTGTCAAACAGAGGAGGGTGGGTTGGGGAAGGCCTCCCTTCCATATTCTGATTTGGATTAGGGTTGCTCAAATTCCCCATCTGACAGAAGATGATTGATGAGAACGATGCTGGCTGTAAACCTGGGAGGCTTTGGAGATCAGGCAGCTCTGCTCTTTGCAGGGCCTTAAATCCCAGTTGTCAGAGCAATGTGGGGAATGGCATCCCAAGGTAATTACAAACCAACAACAGGAAAAGCCACTGGCAATGGCAGGCGCCCCAGCATTGCCATGGAATGGCTGGAGAGGCAGTTGGAGTTTTTTTGGTTTACTTTGCTTGTAAAAACATGCACACATGGTCCTGAGCTGAGGTCAAAACATACTTACAAAAAACAGGATCTAGAGAGGATGGGGAGAGACAAGACACAGCAAAAAAATTGCCTGGAATGTTTCTGGAAGAGCTGGGGAGCACCCCAGAGAGAAGGAAATCATTGCTACATGCAAAAATCTTTGGCAATTATCCTAGTGGTAATGGGATAAATGCACCCTTAAGAGCATGAAACCATCTGGAACAGTGCTGGTCCACCCTGATGGCCAGAGCTTCCCACAGCCTCCTCTCCTGGAAGCAGCTCTCACTGCACAAGTGCCAGCCTCAGTTTCTCCAAAACAAGCCTTGGAGGGAAAGGAGAGATGGATGAGAGGATGAGATCCCTGTTTGACTCATGGCCCAGGAGGCAAAGATGGGAGTCATGGGATGCCATCACATGTGAATCAGAATGGTGGCCCTGCCCCAAGTGCATGACTTGATCAGCAAAGCTCTTCAGGGGACATGTACAGGGAAGCTGAGCTTTAATCTGGTCTGGCACGTGCTAGCAATGGCTTTCAGCAAAAAGGATTCATCAGCATCTTTTGTCATGCCTGATTCAGGCAGGTCAGTGCTGCAGAGGAAGGGAACAAGGGCTGTATGGGATGGGGGTGCCCATGTATGTATGGGATAGGGGTGCCTGTGCTGGTAGCTCCTACATTGGGCACTGGGCCACAGTTTCTCCTTTCCAAACAGAATGGTGAGTACAAATCGGCAGCAATTTTCATTGCTGCTGCTGAACAGACGTGTTCTGGTGTTAGATTTGCTGGACTACAGGCTGTGTGACCTGGGTTAGGTCTCCAAAGCTTTCTCAAAGCTGTAAGCACCTGGAAGCCTTTGGACTGGAAATTTAACAAAGCCAGGAGAACTGAGCTAGAAACTCAGGGTGAAACAAAGCCCTAAACTAGATGCACTTAAGAGTAGCTGCTCCAGTTAGACTGGCTGACTCTGCAAGGCTGGGATGGGAAGGAGGGGATTTCCCCTCCCTTCCCCTGTGCTGCTGGTTTAAATCCAACCGCAACTGAGCAGTAAATAAGTTACCACCCGGCAGCTGCTGGATGACCTGTGTGCAGTGAGTCACTGAGCTCTGGTCACACAGCCCCGCAGACATCGGCAGCAGAGGACTCCTGAGCTGAAAGAGCATTTTCTTTGGGAACATGCCGTCATTTGGGTGAGCCCTGCAGCACTCTCTGTGCACCATTGCTGCAGAGGCATCCTGGGAAGCAGTGCTGTGCCACCAGCACAACAGCCAGCATCTGTGTGTTACAGCTCAGCCACTGGGACACATGGGGCCAGGGGCAGAACAGTGCCAGTGGGACCATGTAACTGGAATAGCCATGGTTAGAGGGGAGCCAGTGCCTTGTAACTCTGCTGAGTGATCTGTGATCAGCAAAATAGAGTCGTGGTGCCAGGGCAGGTCAGGCTGAGCCTGTAGCAACTTGGGCACATTCATAACTGCCTTAGTGACATTGGGTTACTTATGTGGGGCAGGATAAATGCTTGAATACAGGGAGGATGCTAAATATCTGACAGTTCCCCAGTGTCTCATGGACCTGACAAACAGAGGGGGATTTGAGCAGATGTTTGAAGGGCAGAGCAGACTTTTTCTGAGAACTTCCTCTCCTGAGCAGATAGGACAAAAATGGGGTGAAGCCAAGGAAAAAGACATGGCTGCTTATTTACCACTTACATTCAGGAGAGCTGAGCCTTACACACCTCCCACTGTGATGGGACTGCGCAAGTACATGAGGACACTCAGGTCCTGCCCCAGAGTTTCCAATCTAAGATAAGGAATTTAGGAAAACAAAACAAAACAAAACAAACTTGGAGGAGTAGCAGCTCTTCAATCTCTCTGTAGATCTCCATCTGGTAAAAGAAGTGCAGACAGGGGCATGTTCTCTCCACATCAGCTGCACAGCAAGAGCAGCTTAGATGAACTCTCCTGGCTGGTAATAAAATGATTTTACATATGTAGGAAGCAGGATGTGCAAAGCCCAGGAGTCTGATCTTGTTTCTGAGATCAAACAGAGTCTTATTGTACAGGGGTGTGGAGCTGATGTAACTGTCTAGTGTGCCGGACACAATCGCCGTGGTTACGCAGCTGGACCGGAATAAAGCAAGTCTGTATCTGAACTCATTAATTTTTACAACCACTCTGCCGTTTTCTTTTGCCTTTTTGGTGGCAGAGGACTGCCGTGCCTCAGCAGAGGGGCTCCCCAGCCATCGGCCCCTTGCCTGCAGTGTGTCAGCTCGGGGCTGGCACGGTGGGGAGCAGCCAAATCCCCGTGACCCCCGCCAGCCCAGCCATCCACTGGATCCCTGGGGATGCTCGGCCAGCTGCACGGGTCCGTTTCTGAGACAGGCCAGGAGCTGCAGGGATTAGGGATGAAAATACAGGCTTAACGTGAGCAGAGCTGTTGCTCTGTCAGCTACAGGTTATGTCAATGTTTCCATTAGAAACCCCTGGTTGCAAGGTTTATAGCTTGGCTGTGAAACTGCCCTCCAGGCTGGGTTCTGGCAAGCCAGGGAAACTCACATTTTTCTGCTCAAATATTCGATGCAGCTGCTCCCACACTTGCACATCGCTTCTCACGGGCAGGCAAATCGAGGGGGCTCCTTCAGCAAGCTGTGTGGGCAGCAGGACTTGGCACACTGCCCTGGAAACCCAGAGAGACCCCCCCTCAGTGGCCTTGCCTGCCTCGGGGGGAGTGCTGTGTCCCCAGGCAGGCAGGGCAGGCAGGGCAGGGCTGCCTGGCCAGCACTCACAGCATGGGATCCCAAGCTCACAGGTGATGTGGCAATGCAAACAACGAGGTGAATTTACCAAAAGACAAACAAGAGGCACAGCACCAGAGCCAGGGCTGGTGAGCTGCAGCAGAGTGAGGATGTGGGACCGGGACTCCTGGTTTCTGCTGGCCACCAGACAAGGACCAGGAAACCACCTCACACCCCTCTGCAATAACCATACTCATGGTGTGCCTCCTCTGGAGCCTGGCCAAGAGCTGAGCATCCTGGTCCAGGTGCCTGATAGATAGCCATGGCCCAGGAATGACAGCAGCCCAGCACTTGGCAGGAGGTTTTTATGCAGGGGACAGAGTCCTGTAAGAGGCTCTCCCAGCCAGCAGCTTGCTGAGCCTGGATCTCACCCTGGCCTGGCTGCTCACTCGTGGGGTGTGCTGCCTGGCCATGGGACAAACACACATCCAGGCCTCCTCCTTTCATCCCACCCCTTCTCACACCTGGAAAGCTGCTTTTGAGTTAGATGTAGTTGCCTATTTTAAAGAGTTGTGAAGAGTATTTACAGGCTGGGATTTCACTGTGAGCATGATCTCCCAGGGCAGGCAAGACTACATGCTTCCACCAGGAAGGGTAGGAAAGAGGAGAGAGGCCAGCATGCTGCTGGGCATGGCTCTGGGCCCCCAAAGGCATGGCACACACTTCCCTTGCATGGGATACACACACATCCCCTACCCAGCTGTGAGAGTGCCTCGTTCCACATAGAGGTGCTGCAGGTGGGCACCACGCTCCACCCCAGGTTCCACGTTTCCCTCACCATCCTGAGGGGAGGTAGTGAGAGGGTAAGGAGTGTGCTCCAGGAATAAGAGCTGCAGCACAAGCCTGGGGACACAAAAAGAAATACAAAATATTACGGAATAATTTTCAGGTTTTACCCTCATTACAGCAAAGCATCCCCATTTAGATTTACGGTTAATACCGAAGCATATTGTGCATTTTAGCAGGTGGTCTCGGGCTATTGCACATCCCAGACAGGCAGGAGTGGTGCACTGGGGCAGGCAGTGTGGGGGAGAGGGCAGTGAGCAGCTTCTGCTCCTGACTTGGAAACAGCCTGTGCTCTGGGTTCCCATCCCCAGCCATCCCGCTGGAGAGGGCTCTTCACTGGGGCTCTGCTTGGCTGCCCCACCGTGCCCAAGACACTCCAAACTGCAGGCTCTGCTCACCCAAAAAAAGGGAGAGAAAAAAAGAAGGGAAAAAGAAAAAGCCCAACTCCTTGCTGTTTTTCTGCTGCCTTTCCAGTGTACTTGAGTTACCATGGTTAGCTTTCCACTGTTCTCCTTGACCCCTGCAGCTTTCCCTTATGAGTTACTGTCCTGGAATGTCTCTTTACGAGGTGCCTACAGAAGTAAAGCTGACCTGATGCCAGTGCCCCCACACTGAGGACTTTATTAGTTTTTTAATTTTCTGTCTGGGTGCTCTCACTTGCCTCAAACTTTCCACAGCTGCTAGGATTTATTAATGAAGGAGGTTCATTTGTGTCTTGCCTCCCCTTCCCCTGCTCAGTTAATTGGTGGTGTTGCTTTGCCAGTTGGTATTTTTAATGGCTTTTTGGGGCTTTCAGGAGAATTGGATGAAGATCTTGCTGGCACAAAGCAAAATCTTCATCCAGATCTCCTGAAATCCCCCCAAAAATCCCAAGGGGGCCACAATGAGGAGCAACTGTGATGGGACCAACCATCCTGATAGAAACACTGGACGTGACAAGTGGAGCCCAACCAAGGAGACAGCACTGGGACTAGAACAGCTGAAAACAGCTGCACTGTTGCTGCTGGGATGCAAATACCAAGAATTAAGGGAATAAAATAATATTCTCACAAAAAGCAAAAATGCTTAAAAATGGAGATGGGAAGGTTTCTCCTCTCTCATGCTGAAGGAGCCCCATGACACTGAGCTGCGGGCTGAGGAGGAGGAAGAGGCTGAGTGGTGATGAAGGACACGCAGAGATGTAAAAGGAGAGGAGGATGAGGAAGGAGCAGCGAGGCACTGCAGTATAAAACCCATACACAGAGCCAAAGAGATGTGGAGAGCGAGGAGAAGAGAGACTTTAAAGGCAAGAGGAGAAACAGACAAATATTTATTTGTCCATAAAGTAAGTCTCCATAGCAATGAAGTGCTTCACAATAGATTTTCAAAACAAGCCCAGCCACACTGCACACGGAGAGCTGCTGGAGTGGGACGTGTCACCTGCCTTCCTGGGGGTGGTCGAGGGGCTGCCAGCCTGGCACAGGGAGGGATTGTCCCTTGGGAAGCACTGGGCAGCCCAATTCATGCCCTGGGGGTGGCAGTGGGGTTATTTCTGTGCCAGGGGCAAGGTGAAAGGAGTAGGTGGATTTTTAGAGCCACGTCATGTGTTGGGACATCCCAGGGTCGGACAAGTGCAAGATGCATGAGCACAGCCAGAGCTGAGCGGGTAAGGAAAAAGGACATGCTGCTCCAAATCGCTGGGAAGACAAGGGAGTTGAGGGGTGGGATGAAACTCCAGCTGCCACTCAAGGAGCTGGCGATGCCACCCACACTGGTGGCCACTGCGGGTGAGGAGCATGGAGCCTGGGGGCCCCATCACACCTAATATGCAGCTCTGGGGCTACAGGGCACATTGAATTCATTATGGAAGAAGCAGCATCTCCTGGGCAGGTGCCAGGAACAGAAGTGCATCCATGCTTTACAGCCAGGGCAAGTCCTGTATGGACCACACAGGAAGGTGTAGGGAGTTCCCCACATCCTCCCACCCCAGAGGATGCAAGATGGTTGACAGGGGCTGGATCCTGAGCTCTGGCTTTGTGGGCAGCCCTCCCCTGCTGCTCATGCCATGTGAGGCTGCTGCCTGACCCCAAAGTATCTCAGCAGCAGTATCAAGCACCTCTCCTGGTGCTCATGGTTAGACAAATGCCACCACAAATAATTTGGCTTCAACCAGCAGGGACATAAATTCCATTATTTTTATGTCAGCTGCACAATTTGTTCCTGTAACAAGGTGTTTTAACCTCACTTCATATTCATTGTTCTGCCTGCTTTGATTTTACTGTAAATGACTGAATTTGCTTTTGATCTGGTGCCAGTGCCCCATAAATCTTGACACTTGCTGTAAAAAAGGAAAGAGCCCTCCCCACTGTTTGGTTTGCAGGGGGTGGTGGTGAGGGGGGCTGCCAGGTCACCAGGAGGGTCTGTGCAAGGATCCTGCACCACTCAAAGCAAGGTTTGGCTCTGAGCATCCACCTGATTTTTCCAGGCAGGGAAACAGTCTGTAAGAGGGGAAAAGGTGGCAGGGAGGAGGAGCTGCATTTCTCTTAAAACCACAAGCTTCAAGCCAGCCTCATTCAGAGAGTCGCAGCTCCTTTGAGGACCATGCCGGTACTCTGAGCTTGTGAGAAAACCCCAGACCAAGCACGATTTGTGTGGTTTAAGGTTTCATCATGAGCTGCTTTTAAGTGTTTCGGTTCCCAGCACCTCTTCCAGAGTGTGCTGGAGGCGAAAAGGGGCAATAAAACCATCCCCCACAAAACCCACACTTAACTGAACATTTCCAAACCCAGCAGCACTTGGGGGATGGAACCCTCCATTACTGCCATTGACCAAATTCCTCCTAACCCCTCCCATTTTCCAGCCAGCAAATCTCCCCGTGTTTTGTTCCTCATGTGCCTGAGTGTTTCTGCCCAGACTCCTTGGCAGCGCAGCCCAGTGAGTTCTGAAGGCACAGCTTGCAGAAGACTCTTCCCTGGAGCCTGCCTGCCCTGGAAGTGCCCGTGCCCATGCCCAGCAGAGATTCAGGCGCCAGCCCTGGCACTCACACCAGGGTGAGAGTCAGACTCCTGACCAGGAGGAAGCCACAGCCTGGCCTCCACCAAACAATTGGCGGAAAGGGGCCACGACCTTGGCCAACACCCTGGGGATGGGGATGGCTGCCTGTGCTGGGGACAGGCCTGCTCCTGCCCCAGCTGCATCCCAGCCGGATGCCTTATCCTAGTGCTGTCCTACATGCATGGGATAGCATGGGCTGTCCCATGGGCTCTTTCAAAGGGACTTTCCCCAGGTTCTCACAGAGGACCATGGGAGCACAGGGAATGAGGGCGGTGCCTGGCATGAGGTGCACAGTGGCCGGGGTGCATGGTGTGGTGCACAGTGCACAGCACCTGGCTGGCACAGCACAGTGCTCAGCACACAGTGGGTGCCACAGTACCCAGTGTGGGGTGCTCAGTGCAGAGCGCCCACAGTGCCCGGCATGGTGTGTCCTGGCACAGTGCCCACAGTGCCAAGCATGGTGTGTCCTGGCACAGTGTGTCTGGGCATGGTTCTGCAGTGCCCAGCGTGGTGTGTCTTGGCACAGTGTGTCCGGGCACGGTTCTACAGTGCCCAGTGTGGTGTGTCCTGGCACAGTGTGTCCAGTCACGGTGCCACAGTGCCCAGCATGGCGTGTCCTGGCACAGTGTGCCTTTGTGTGGTGCCACAGTGCCCAGCGTGGTGTGTCCTGGCACAGTGTGTCCAGTCACGGTGCCACAGTGCCCAGCGTGGTGTGTCCTGGCACAGTGTGTCCAGTCACGGTGCCACAGTGCCCAGCGTGGTGTGTCCTGGCACAGTGTGCCTGGGCGTGGTGCCGCAGTGCCGGCGCAGTGCCCCGTGTGAGGCACGGTGTGTGCAGCCCGTGCTGTGTGGGGTGCAGCCTGCAGCACGCTGACCTCTCGCTGCCTCTGGCCCTGAGTGGGGGCCAGGAAGGGAAGTGCTGCCGGTCCTGCTGCTTTCATCGGAGATCTGGAGCGCCGAAGCCTGCCCAGATCCTAATCAGTGTGGGAAAGAAACGGCAGGGCCTGCTCTCGCCCCGGCCTGCTGGAGATGCCTTTTATTTTCATAAGCTTTATCGCAGCCCGCAGCCCCTGATAAAGCACCGTAAATAAACGGAAGGAGCGTGGCGGCCGGCCAGGGCCGCTCGCAGACGCACGCGCTCGCTGCCGCCCCGCTCCCCGGGGGGACGCCCCGTCACACGCCAACTTTCAAAGCCTTCCTTTTATTTCCCTGCACAGGGAAACCACATGGCCTTGCACTGGGGGACCAGCCAGGCAGCCAGCACCCGCCGGCAAATTCCTGCCTTGCCCCAGCCTCCCCCATTGACCCCGGCCTGTCGCCAAGCCGGGGTCCTGCTCCCAGCGCTCGGCACGAGCCCTCACGGGGCCACAGTGTGGCCAGGATGTGGCTGGCCCCTGCTCTGGGACTGGGGGAGGACAGTTTTGGGATGTCACATCCTCCCTGGGTGGCAAGAAGGGGGCCACATCCCACCAGGGGGCTGAACTGTCAGCAGGTTTCAGTGCCTCCCTACCAGGGTTTCTCTCCTCTTGAACTGCTGGGGTTTGACACAAATTACCAGTTTGGACCTGTTTGCCTTTTTTTTTTTTTTCTCTATTTTTCCTTTGCTAAGAAGTTTGAGTTTTGTTTAAAAAGGTTTACATTCTTCTGAGAGTATGGAAAAACAGGATCTGGGGGGCTGTTTCCACTCCGGCTCCACAGGCTGACACAGAGAGAAATAAACTCTTTTCTATTTCTGTTTGATGCTGATGTGGGTGAAAGACATCCTTGCCCAGGCTGGCAGCTGCCCCACAGCTCCACTGGTTCTCAGCCCTGGGGTGTTCAGCTTTCCTGCAGTCATATCCCCTCTTCAGCACCATCTTCCCATTGCAGGCAGGGGCTGCAGGGAGATGCATTTACTTGTGTTTCATTTTTTGCTGTGGTCTTCAGTAGCTCACTTTAAGCCATTCCTTATCCTAGCATTGGCAGAAAGCAGCTGGTTGCAGCTGGGTACCAGGATTCTGTTACTAGGCATGTCTCCCCCTCCTGCAAGGGACAAGCTTCCTGGGACCCCAGCAGGAGGGTTTGAGTTGTTGCTGGTTTTTACCCTGCCTGCACTACCATCCATAAGCGAGGCCACCCAGCTGGTGCTGACAGCTTCCCTTGTTAAATTGATTCAACTTAATACAGAAATGGCTCAGACCACAGTGCTGTGTATTAAAGGTACATAAATTTGATGGCACTTCACATGTGTCAGAGCTGGTCCAGTGTATTCCAGCCCAGATGTGGTGGGTGCCCACAGGTGACTGTCACCTGTGTTTGCCCAGGCACTGCAGGCTCTGCAGGGCTGCACGGGAACCTCTCCTGTCTGCATGTGCATGGCCAGCAGCACCTCCTGGGGCTGCCTCCATAGCTCTGGGCTGCAGCAGAGGTGGCAGCAGGAGCCCAGGGGACATCTTCCCCTGCCCCCTTCTTGCAGGAGCATGTGACAGCACGCTCCCCTCCTCCTCAGCCTCCTCCCAGCTTTTCATCCCATTTCTCCAGTTTGCCACAATCCTTTTTCTGTCTGCAGCCCCAGCCTTTCGTGGCATGCAAATTTAATAAATACTCTCTCTGTTTCTCCATGCTGGCTGTTAATAGGAACGCTCAATAGTGGCTTTCCAGCCCCACAGTGAGCCTTTGAGAGCTGCTGTGGCAGAACTGCCCCTCGCTCCCTCTGCACCCATCCTGAGCACCCTGCCTGGCCCTGCTCCCTGTCCTACAGCAGGGCAAGCACAGCATCCCCATCCCACAGGATCCCCATCCCACAGGATCCTCATCCCACAGCCACCACTGCTTCACCATCTGTGGGCTCCTTGTACCCCGCTGCTGAAGGAAATTAAATTGGCCTGACGTGCCTCATTCTTGACAAAGTTATATCAGGTATTACTCATCTCTGTGCTAACTTCCAGATGCTCACAAAACTGCTTTGGATTATTCATGCCAGCATTTTTCTGGGATTGGAAGTGGTTTGTAGCTCCTCACTCCCTTTTCCCTCAGTTAGATGGCTACTGTGGTTGCTGGTCTTGGGCTACTGCAAGAACATCTTCCCAGTCACTGATGGCTCTGAGATCCTCACACAGAGTTTGATCCCAGTTTAACCCTAAAATGGATCATCCAGTCTAAAAACACTAAAAGCACCACATAACATTTTATAGTAAAAAATACTGAGTGGTTGTTTCTCCTACTTCCATGCTACTTTTGTCTCTGATAAAGAGGCATATTGTGGAGGGACTGAAGCCTCCAGTTATTACAAATGAGAACTACTTTTTTCTCCAGGCTCACCGGAGGAAATGTTTACAAACACCCTGACTTTCTGCAACGGTTTCCACCCTTGGCAGAACATCCCTTCTTGTCAATAGGAATGCTTTTCTGTTGGATGTTCCAGTTATGCTCCATACATCTTTCAGGCAAGGATCTTTCAGATGCTGTGCTCCTCCTTGTGTAATGTCTTGGCTCTGGGTCTTGGCTCTGCTGAAAGTGAAGGAGTCTGAGGGCTCTTGAGGGCTTGGAGGGTTCAATGGGACAGCAGTAGAAAACATCCAGAATTAAGATGATATTTATGAGACTTCTTAGAAGGAACATTCAAAAGCTGGTGGTTCCTCACCCCAGAATCCTCCTGGGGCTGGGCTGCATGGGGTGCTGGTCCCCCCTGCAGGGATGGTTCCTGCATGTCCACAGCATGAGCCACATCCTCACTCTGGATCCCAAGGGGTTTCACTCCTCCAGGAGGTTTCCAATCACAAGAGAAGCCAAGGCCCTTCTGCAATGTCCTGCCTCTCTGAGAGCCTCCAGGGATTCTCCAATGGGATGTGGCATTGGCCACATGACCAAAGAGGGTTCTTGAATTTTCCTCCCCAAGATTTTATTCTTTCAGGTGCTGGCAATGAGAAAACCCCCTTTGCACCCTTCCCCCAGCTCAAAGCATCCTTTATAAAAATAAAGTGCCCAAAATAGCCCTAGACAGTGCTTGACATTTGCCAGACAGCTGCTCTCAAGAGTGCTACAAAGGTTACGGATTGCTCTCTGCTTCCCTCCTCCTCTGCCCCACCACTGCCTGTGTGAACCTTGGAGCAGGGCCAGGTTTGATGAGAGTCTCATGGTTTGAAAAAACCAGATTTGAGAGGGAGACAGGATGCAGGGAGGTGTTTGTCTGTCACTGCCTCCTGTCCCGTCAGGCAGTTCAGAGCAGAGCTGGGGTGACTTCTGCACAGGGAGTTGCAAACCCTTGTGTGAGCTCTGCCCGTGGGCTGGAAGCATGCTGCCACAGCAGCCAGGGTCCCCAGCACAGGGCTGTCCCCACCTGTGATGTATTGAGCACCATTGCTTGGTCCTCCAGGTGTGTGAAGGCACAAAGAGAGAGGCTGCCCCAGAGTGTACCCCTCATCCAGTGCAGCCAGGAATGGGGTCACACCTGGCTGCAGGGTCACAGCCAGTCCTAACGGGTCCCCAGCAGATGCATGGTCAGCCCAGGAGGCCAGGGGTGCCTTGGAAAGTCATGGCTCAAAGGAAGACTTGGGTCCAAGCCCCAGCTCAGGACTAAGGACTCTGAAAGAGAAGCAATCAGGATGGGAGAGCTGCAAGGATGCAGTGATCAGTGCTGAAATTGGCACCTGAGGAGGAGGAGAATGTGGGGACACAAGGAGAGGCCAAGAAAGGGCCTGGCTAGGCAAGCCCTGCAATGAGAGGCAAAAGGGGCCCAGCTTTGCAGAGAGAAGTTTGAAAGATAACTGAAGCACCTACAAGAGTCAGGGAGGTCCTTAATTCCAGAAGTGGCACTGGTTCTATGCAGCCAGAGGATTGTCATCTTTCCTGGGAGCACCTAAGCAGAGTTGCAGCTGGAGACAGGACGCTGTCTGTGGCCAAGAGGGGACCTGAAATAAGATACAGTGACCCCTTCCCATGGGGGTTGGCCAGTGTATCTCAAACAAGGACAAGTTCTCATTGTGGAGTGGGAACACTCCTTCTGTGCAGCTGGTGTTCTCTACAGGGAACATAAAGTTGGGGCCTGAAAAGTGAAACATAAAGGCAAGAACTTTTAAGTGGAATACATAGAGAAATATTTGAAGTCCTTTATCTTAATCAAAATGAGAAGACTGCAGCAAGGCATGACCCAGTTTTGTTATCTAGTAACCAAATAAATATATGCATGCATTTTAAGCCAAAGAATCAACAACTTTTGAATAGAAAAAAGCATGTGCACAGGAAGGAAATTGATCAAATTGAGCATCTCTGAAATGTTAAGTGCAGTAAAAAAAGTTAGGAATAGAGGCCTCAAAGAACTTCTAAGTCCCAGCAGCTTGACCAGATGGTGCTGTGCTGCACTGGAGGCAGGGTAGAGGGCAGGATCACAGTCAGCTGTATCCGTAACATTACCAAGTTTGGGAGGTATAAAGTACTTGGAGGTCTTCAGGTTTGGGTCTGTTTTCCCTTATCACAACTGTGGGGCTCACACCTGCTCAGGGCAGGGTTGTCCCTGCTCCCTAGGTAACCCTCAGGGCTCTGCTGTGGCTGAGGGATGAGGATAGGGGGGTGCAAGAGAAGCCATCTAAGGGAGCTGGTGACTCTGGCAGAGCCACACAGCCCAGAGGAGCTTCTCAGACAGCCTGGATTGCATGTGGGGGGGTTTTTTGTTGGTTTTTTTTGGAGTTTTTCTGAGGGGGAGGTTGTTTGTTTGTTTGTTTGTTTGTTTTTCCCTCCCACTTTTGTGTTTACAGACAGTAAGGATTCCAAGGAAGGGCATTTCTGGCTGAGGCCACACTGCCAGTTTTCTGCAGGATCTGTCTCATTTCCTGGGACATGAGACTATTTTAAGGACTCCTCAGGTCTCCAAGAAAAGTAACTTCTAAGATGTTTTTCAGTGCCTGTTTCTCCAGCCTGCACACTGATTTGTCCCTGCAGTTTCAACACTCAACAACTTTGATGTCTAGGAGTCTGCAGGGCTCACCTCTGAAGCATTTCCCATCACATGTCTGGCTGTTTATACCTTCAGGAGGTATAAAGGAGGCACACAGCCACCCTTTTCTGTTTAAGGACTGTCTTGACCACATCAGTAGAGTGAGAATTTCTAAAAATAGATGAACTGGCAAACTTCTCAATCTGGAAAATGACACGCTTTTGAAATCTCTGGAAAAGAATGGATTCCTTAAAGTATAGTTTACAAATACTGATTTCATTATTTATGGTAGCTGTAAAGCACAGTGAGTTCAGAAAGCATCGTCCCATTGAAGAAGTGTGTTACTCATTACCACAGCCTTAGCATTCCAGCATGCTCCTCAGCAGAAATGTAGCCAAGAGAACAAGCTGGAGGCATACACAGGGGCAGCCTGGGGGAAAGCTGCTTCTCATTTCATGTTGGAAAGGACATTTTTTGAAATGTTGTGAATAGGAGAAGGGGAGACTCAGGGGGAGCACAGGAGCCTGTGTTAGAGTCTCTGTCAATACCAGACCAAGAAGGTAAGGCAAAGAAATTAAATAGTAGCAAATTCACAGCTGGAATTCACAGAGAAGGAAACAGATTATTATGAAGTGAAAATTCAGTCCAAGACACCAGTGAGCCAAGGCTGAAGCTGGGTATTAGAGTGGTGATTCTCTGGCTAAGGTGCTGGGGACTGAAGGTTAGGCATAAACCCCATGAGTCTTGGAAAGAAACACCAATGTGTAAAGCACACAGATGATCTCAGATAGGTGGTTTTCCTCCACACTTGTTCCTTCAGCACCCTCTCCTCCTATACAACCTCAGTATACCCAAAACTTCACATATTCTTTGCTGTTCTTTCTTCAGTATTTACCTTAAGCACCACAATCTCTGGCATTTCTTTTCCTCACATCGTGTTCTGGACAGAGACTAAATCTCCTCTAAGTCTTTCGAAAAGCACCCAGTTTTCCCAGGAATCTTTCTCAGGATCCCAGGATTTCAGTTTCTCTAGGATCATTGTTTTTACCCTGCCACTGTGTTGTCCCTCACTCACTGCACTTTTTTCATTCCTAAAGCCACTGGTAGCCAGGGGAACATGTTCCTTTTTATGCCAGCTGTCCTGCTCTTATTGTTTCTTTTAAAAGATTTATTGCATCGTTGCTCTCTTCTCCTCTCACTATTTCCACTGATGTATTTGTAGACAGAGGGAAGCATTGCAAGACTGCCTGCACCTGTTCCTCTGAGCCCTCCTTCTCCTCTGCATCTTGCCCTTCTGTGAAACCCTCCTGCAGGAATTCCATGCTAGGCTTGTGTTTCACCCTTGAGTTGTACCTTTGGAGCTCTGAGACCATGCCCTGAAGTCTTGGCACTGCAGAAGCGAGAGGTTTCTCAGGAATGTTCTATAAGGGTTTGGGGTCTGCTTCAACTGTTACAGCCATGTATAGATGTATGAGTGTGTGTGTGTGTGTGTGTGTGTGTATATATATATATGGGAAATTTCTGGCATCTCACCACAATGGCAAGCAACCAGAGGGTAATATCTTGGCACTGAGGGCAGTGCCTCCAGCCCCTCTGACAGTGCTGGTCATTGGCAGGACCCTGCTCTGGCTGCTCCTCCTGAGCACCCACAGACACTTGCTTTGGGAATGCTGCACCCATCCATTTGGTACCGAGGGGATGCTGAGCATCCTAAGTCCTTGTCCAGATGGCTGTGCCAGTGTCATTTGCATAGTGATGGCCAGGATGGAGACATCTAGACTTTTTCTGTTCCTTCTTCAATGCATATTCACTGGGAAGTACATGAACAACCCCATCCACGGTGCTCTGCTGTACAGCTGAGAGGAGGCTGTTCCTCCCACATGCTGAGAAATTCCCTGCCATCAGAACATACTCCCCCTAAAACCTTACAGGCTGCTGCCTCCCATGGTCAGCGCAGCTGGGCATGTGTCTGCCCTTGGCTCTCACCTGGCTAATCACACCATGAGGCACACACCGTCCTTCAGCACAGCCACACTCAGATATCTCACCCCTGAGACTCAGCAACTCAGCACTGGGCAGCTCTGAGATCCCCTGCAAGCACCAGCACCCACCCAAACTGCCAGAGGCAGCAGATAAGCACTTGCCAGGAAAGGGAGTTTGCACATATTTGTGTCCCATCCTTAGGTTGTTCTTGGCTCATCTCCCCAGGGCTGGGCACTGCCCAGGGAGGTCAGCAGCTCTCCTGAAGCAAGGAGTTAGAGCCATGCTCTAATTATTTGCTCTGTGATGTATTTATAACTTTTACATCTATCTGACATTTTATGGCCAGGCATTACAAGAGACAACTGCTTTCCATTACTCATGGCCATGAGCTCTCATTCACAGCTATTTTTCCTTCCTGTGACATCATGTTGGCATGGCACAGTGAGGCCCAGTGCTGGCCTCATTGGCACAATCCAGGATGCCCCAGGAGCTGAGCAAACAGACTGCCACCATGCAGTGATGGACCTCACCTTCAGCCAGACCCTGGGTTGAAGACTTGCTTTTCCAGGATGAATTTTCTGGCAGTGACCCCCCATTAAGTGTGACAAAGAATCCCATTCCACAGTGGCCTCCTGCTGCAGCAGTCCCACGTGAGGTCTCACAGAATTAGATGAGTGTCAGGAGACAGAAGAACCCTGTTTGTCCCCTTTGTGAAAAAAGACAGTGAGTTTTAGGATCTCCCAGGGAGGGTGAACGTGCTCAGCCCCCTGAAGCGGGAGCCACACATGGCAATCCCCTGCCTGCACCCCCCATGTCTGGCTTTGGTGTCAGCCACCAAGTTGGCATCCCTGTTCCATGCCTCAGCTGACACAGGGACGGCGAGGACTTTGCACCATCTGGGCATGGAGAAAGTGTGACCAAGGGACACATGTCACCTTTATGCTGATGGCACCAGACCCGAAGCACGCAGACGGCTCCTCCGGCAGCCCTGGCGCGGCTGTGGAGGGAGGTAAGAGAACACCAACACACTGCAGACAGCTCCTGACACTGACACCTCCTTTCTCCTCCTGACTGAAATTTTCCAGCCTGCAGTCCCACTGCAGCCAGGGCCAGGGGCAGATGTCTCACTCCAGTTGCATCCTGTAGAGCACTGGAACAGGAACACTCCTGCTCTGCTTCCAGGCAGCACGAAGAAAAAGACCCTAAGAAAAACTTCATCTGCCTCCTTCATGCAACTTCACCTCTGCATGCTTCAAGCATACAAAAGGTTTTACAGGGGCAGCTCCATGCTGCAAGAAAATGTCTCATTGGTGACTCCTCCAGCTTGGAAAAGCTGGACTCCAGTCACTCTTGGTCTAGCTGAGATGTCTGTGGCCAGATGGAACTGAGCATCCCCCTCTTCCCTCTCCCCTGGCCTCTCTCATCTCTGGTGCCTTTCAAACACCACTCTCATTCCTGGATGCCTCCAAGATACTGGTTACCCCTGCCTGGGTTTGGTCTGTATCCATGTTTGGGCTGGTATCCAGCATTTCCCTCCATTAGGGCATCACGGTGATACAGGGAGACAGTCTCACTGCTGGAGCAGTTTGCAGCCCTGCAGGGTTGCAGCCCACTGGTGTCCCCATAGGGTCCAGGGCTGTGCACAGTCCAGGTGCTGCGAGAGGTTGTCACACAGGCAGAGGGACATCTCTGATCATGAAGCGTCTTCCCACCTTTTGGGGCCACCCTGATGTTTGGGCTCTGATATGCCCACTTACATTACAAGATGACACATGCACATTTGCATCTTCTCCCTTTGCTCTGACAAATTGCTTTGCATTGAAGTTGCTTCTCATGGCTCCTCCTGTACCCTGTCACCCTGGAGTGGGGGTATCTGCACTCCTGAGTCCCAGCTAACCCAGGAAAGACAGGTTATAAAATAAAAAGAGGCTTCCCAGAGCTCAACTCGCAGAGCCTGTCACCACCACCAGCTGCAGACAAGCACCGTGAGAAAATGGAGCGAGCTGAGAGCCCCGTGCAGCTCTGGACAGCTGGCAGCTGCTGTGCAGGGAGGATGGAGCAGCAGGCTGGGGATTAGGGAACACAGGCAAGGGGGGTGCCAGGGGCCCCTGGTTTGGTGTGGGAGCCAAACCAGCCACCAAACCTGCTCCCCAGAGCCTCTGCTGTGCCAGAGGCTCTGCAGCTTTGGCTGTGGTGGCAGAGATGAGACAAGGGGGCTGTCAATATATCTGGGGCGCCCAATCACCCTGCTCTTCCAGCCCATGCTCCTCCTTCCAGCTCAGGGATGGACACCAGCTGATCCTGGGAGTATGTCCCTGGCACTGTGTCCCAGGCACTCAATACAGAGGGGAAGAGGACTGGGGTGGTTTGCTCTCTCACCACCTCACACCCACTTCCATTCCCTTATCTGAAGGGTCTCCACCATCCCCATCACAGGTCCATCTCCTGTGCTACTCTGGGGGCGGGGGGCTTTGGCTGTGTGGAAGTTTCTTCCTGCAGCTTATGGGAGCAGGGCTTGGGGCCAACAGGGAAAAGGAGGGGGAAAACTTTTCTCTTCGGAGGAGAGTTGCTGATGGGTGATTAATGGCCATGGCCAGACCACTGGGCTTGTGCCATCTGATAAGAGGCCTTCTGACAAAACAGACCTGTTGCTGGGGAATTCATCATGCCTCACTCAGCAGCCATCAGATAAGAACAGGACTGGATCCCTCTCATTCATCCTCTTCATTCCCTCTTCCCCACCCTCTCCTTTCACCCTGTTTGCCAGAGCGTTTCATTCTCAGAAGTGAACTCAGAAGGCACAAGAACTCTGTGCCATGTGTGGGGAAAAGAGCTAAGGCTAACCCTTTTTTAGGGTTTAGGGGCGGGGGCTCTCAGTCGTGCACTTTTTATTAGTCTCCTTGTAGGATCTCACACAATTTCTTCTCTCGATGAAAATCATCCAGTTTTAAACCAAGAGATCACACTTACAGGATAAATGCATCTCTGGGGTGGCAATGTCCAACCACACACTTCTCAGGTGTGGTTTTGAGCCAAACTCTGCCCATCTCGTGGGCTGTCACCCAAAAATTAGACTTGCCATGTTTTAGTTAGGGACTGCTTTTTCAGCTGCTAGAGGAAGGACGCAGTTTTTGGGAGGCTGGGCTGCTGTGGACACCACTGGCACAAGACTGCAGGCTGTGCGTGCATGCATGTCTGTGCAAGCCAGACCTCCCTGTGGGGGATGGATGTGATCCCAGACCAGTTGTGCTGGAAAACCTATTCCACTCAGAGGGTCTTGGGAAGGGAGCCTGGGAGGCTTTTAGGTTATCCTGTGGGGAGCAGGGAGGGGCTGCCCGGGCTGCTGAGCCTGAGCGGGTGCTGGGCCGGGCCGTGAGCACGAGCGGCTCTGATGGCACTGGGGATTCAGTGTCCTCTCAGCCTCTCCCCTCTCCCAGCTCAGAGCAGGCTCCCCAGCTCCTCACCCAGACATCACTGCCCAGGCTGCCCAAAAGACCCCTATTTCCAGCAAACCTAATCCTATAGACACACACCAACCAAATACATATCTTGCCATGGAAGTGGGATTTATCATGCCACTAGGGTACTTAATGTAGTCAGAGATCTCCAGCAACCCTGGGGTCACATTTTGCTCTCTTGTAAAGGATGGGGAAGAGGGGTGGAACCCAGCCAGGGCAGGCACCATCCAGGGTGTGCCATCACGGGCCATGCATGAGCCCCAGGCCGGGGCACTTCCCACACCTCATCTTCAAAAAGGCTTTTGCAAGCAATGTCCTGGGGCAGATTGAATTAGAGCCTAATAAAGCAGCGGTAATTTGCAAACTAGAAATGCTCCAGAGAGCCCAGGACTAATTATTAAAGTCTTCCTCCTGCCCTGCCTTCCCCTGGAGGTATCTGGTTGAAGGTAGCCAAGCTGTAGCCCAGCTGTCCTGGCTTTCCTTCCACGCCCCACTCCTGTGCTTGCTGTCATTCTTAACGTTGAAGTTTTCTCCCATCCTGGATGGAGTCAGATTAACGATAGGACCAAAGACTGACCAAAATAAAAGTTTAGCATCAAAGAACTAGTTTTTGTTTTTGTTTTTGCTATAAAAAATGTACCTGTTGCAGAAAGTATTTGTTTTTAGGGTAAGGACTTCAAGCACAAAAGAACTTTTGATTTTCATGACACCAGTATCTGAATAAAACCAGATTTTTTTAATGATAGCATTTTGAGGTTTTTTTCCTTTTGAATTTAAATTAGAAACTGGAGTTGCACATATTTTTAAAAATCAAAACTTCTGTCTTAAATACTTCTTTTTGACCAGTTCAGCTAAATCCCCTCCTTTTCCAAAGCAGCATGAGCTCCCAGGACTTGGCAGGGTTGGGTTCTTGTCAAAGCATCCTGCTCCTCCCTTGTCATGGTAGGAGAGTGATGGTGACCCCCAGATCTCTCCCAGGGCCAGTGGTGACAGGCGGCTCATGGTGTCTAGTGCTGACTCTGGGGAACCCTGTGGGGCTGGAGGATTATGACAGTCCCTTTCTTTTGGTGTGGGGACAAGACATGCCCCTTGGAGACAGCAACCCATCATGGGAGTTCAGGGTAAGGTGGCACCTCTGTCCCACGTGCAGGATCCCCATACCCTACTGAGCACCCATGGGTGCCTCACCAGGCTCCTGGTTTTTGCAAGCTCAGGGTAGCCAAGGGGCTGTGGAACCTGCTGTGCTGCTTTCCACCCCTTGTACTCCACATGCTGCACATGGCAGTGCAGGATCTGCTGTCGGAGGGTTTGGGCCCACTGCTGGGGGCTCAAACTGTGACAGCCCCTTGGCCAGGTTTCCTGAGCTGCCTTATGGCAGCAGGTGCCCTGAATTTGAGCCGTGGGCTGCGTTGGGTGTTGAGAGGTCAGGGTGGCTCTGCCATCCCAGCAATGTGCCCGCTAAGCAGGATCAGCCGTGAGGAGAAACGTTATCCCAGCGAGCCCCTTGAGTGCTCAGCAGCTAAGGTCAGAGCAGAGGGGAAGCTATCGGACCCCTCGGCCTGCTGGCAATCCCCTGACGGTATTTTTGTTGCCCTGCTTGCCAAACCTGCTGCCTCCCAGCTGGCCGAAAGGGAGGGAGCTGTGGGGATATGCTCCACGCTGCTGCAGTTGTGCCTTCAGCAGCAGGGTCAGTCTGCACAGTGGCACCTCTGGCAGCAATGGGGAAGCCTTGGCCCCATACACAGAGGAGTGTCCAGGAGCATCCCAGCAATCACCCCAGCACTGGGTGATGGCAGACAGCTGTAGGACTCCTCACACACTGCACTAGTGCTGTCCAAAAGCCAGCCAGGGGACACTGGAGAGCAGTGGGCCTGGGGCAGCCAGCAGCTTCACCCTATATCTGTGCTGTAGCTCAGCCCTCGCATGCACAGTGCACCATTTCTTAGTTTGCTTAGGGGATGGGTGTTACTGCTAAAAAAGCACTCAGATGTCCCCTGAGAAGGAATTTTGGAAAGCAGTTAATTCATCTTTAGAGTTCCCAACAACATCTAGCACCCCTGAACTCCTGAGTTATGAAACAGAAAAACTACCCATTATCTCCATTCTTCTTGTCCCAATTTTCTGAGCATTCAGCTGGTATTGCAGACTGTTCTCAGCAGGCACAAGGACACAGCCAATGCCTTCCCATGGGATGGCTCTGCCCAGCTGGGCCACACAGAGCTGGTTACTGATGGTGCATTGGTGATCCTGGGTGCTGCTGGGCACCTCCATGAACACAGGAGAGGTTTAAGCAAGCTAATTCACTCTACCCACCTTTGTATCACATGAGAGTTAAATGTTGCCTAGCAAATACAGCCGGGACATAAACACGGCCATTAGCACTTGTGTGCATGTATGATCCACGCTCCAGTGACTCACTGGGGAGGGGCAGAGCAACGAGGGGAGCCCAGTCTGCCTTTCAAAAGGATCTGGACCAGCACTGCAGAGATGATGAGCTGCCATAGCACAGTGCTCCTTAACTTCACACTCCATGTTTCTTCCTCCTGCCAGTGCAGTCAGACCTCTGGGGAGTGTCAGTAAGGCCAAGGCTTATTTGGCACTGAGCTTGTAAGCCTGAGAAAGATTTGGCTGATCCTTCATGAACATTTGACTGATGCATTTGGAAAGTGTAACAAAACCCAAACCAGAGAAGGGCTGCAGGAGCTGTTTGCTTTTCTTGGTTGGTTCTGGCAAGGAGAAGCTGATGACCCCGAGCCTCCAAGCACAGTTCCTCCTCATGTGAGTTGTCCCAGGTCACGGGCTTTCAAACAAGGACTTTAGGTCTGAACCTAATGCCGACAGCAAATATTTTCTCTACTTGAGAAGCTGTGTGGGGATACTTGCAGTCAAGTAGGGGAGCAGCAGGCACAGTTGCAATCAAGGTCTGCCTCTGCTCCCAGGGTGGACACAGCCTAGCTCTGTACAAGTGACACATCAGACCTTGCCCTTGCAATGTGAAAGGATGTGAGCCATCACAGTTGTGGCCAGGCAGTGAAAAAGGTTCCAGTAAGATGCTGCTGTCCCAGAATTTCTCACTGTGCTGGAGCGTGTCCACAGTGGAGGGCTAGAAAGGCCACACTGCTTTCCTCGGTTTGCAGAGATAAGCCCCAGCCATGCTGTCCAGTCAGTGCCTGGGTCAGGGTTTTCTCAGAGCCTGGGAGCATTTGCATCCAGTGTTTGGCTTGGCCCATGGTCTATAACACCCCATGGCCTCATTCTGTACCCACTGATATCATCATCTGTCTGGCAGAAGCAGATTCCCAGTCTGCACAGATGCTACCCAGGAAAGACTCCAAGCTAATTTTATTAGAGCTTTGGTTTGTTTGGGTTTGGACAACAGATTTTGAAGGGAGTAAAAGTCTGAGATCTGCTTCTGCCTGTCCCTCTGAATTTGCATTTGCTCTGACCAGATAGTCAGTGTAACTCTCCAAAAGTTTCTGAAATAGCAAAAAGTGCACAACATGTTGATGGAGTCATTAAGAAATCAATAGTAAGGTGGAATCAGGGATATTCCAGCTCTCCACTGGCTGCAGAGCTTCCAAGTAATTTTTTTTAAAAAAGGGAGCAAGTCTACCTTTCTTCTCCCTCCTTAAAACTATCATTTACAACGGACCCATCTTAGCATTTGCACAAATCTATCAAGACCTGTGGAATCAAGTCTCAGGTGAATTGGGCATCTGAGCATGGCTATTGGCCAAGTAACATGTCCTGGGCACCATGGAGCCTGGGGAGTTGGCTCTGCTCCTGAGTACCAGTCTTACTTTAAGGGGACCTGGTAAGAGATGTTTTGGGGGGTTGGCAGGCACAAGGTCAGCACTGGACCCATCAAGGAGCACTGCAGCCAGCTGTGCTGGCAGAGGCTAAGGGCATGTCCATAGCACAATTTCAGACTGCAGCCATCCTACCCTGCTTATTACAAGTACCTTGGCCACCCTAATAGGAACTGCAGCTTCCTGCAGAAGAGGTTCTCACCAAGCATGCTCCCCAAGAGTCGCTGGTACTAACCTGGGCCAAGAGCTATGGCAGAGATGGTCCTGGGACTGACACACACAGGACATGCTTCATGTCCTGGGACATTTCAGGGACTGTTGTCCTTGTTCTACCTGGTTTGGGATGTAGACAGGAGCAGGAGAGCGGGGCAACATTATAGAAAAGCAGAGGGTAGAGAAGCTAAGGAGCTTTATTTTAATTGATCCAGGTTCACTGAGCCTGCCAAGTTAATGAGTACCCAGCAAGCAGCTTTAATGAGAGCCCATGGCAGACTTAGGAGAAGGAGATGAAAATGAGGGCAGAAATAGGTGCCTGTCTGTAGAGCCTGGTCGGCTGGGGCCAGCACGGCAAGGAGGAAGCTGGGGAGGGCTGGCAGCAGGCACAGAGGCACCAGCCAACCATTGAACACACTGCTTCAGTGCTTTGCATTGCTGCCTTCCTGCCAAGCCCCAGCCCGGCTCTCCTGCTCCCTGGGTCGGCAATTAATCCCCTGGCAGGGGGCTGGGGGTAGAAAGGGGACAGGGCTGTTCCCCACCCTCTATTCAGCTTGGTCTTGCTTTTGTGTGTGTTTAGAGCTGCCGGGCATGGGGCTCCCGCAGAGAGACAGCCAACCCCTCCACACAGAGCTGAGGGCCATGCTGATGCTCCAGCACCAAGCTCCTCCAGGACATGCTGTGCTGACAGCTACTGCAACACCCGAAAAGGCTGGTGGGCAAGGGGGATGCTAGAGAAAAGGAAGGGGGCTGGCCACTCCCACAGCAGCTGGAATGTGGGTTCAGGAGTATCTCCCCCAGCACCCAGCATAGTCTGCCTTCTCTCGTAGATGAGGGCAGGAATGTCCAGTGCTGGAGCCAGGGCTGAGCCCACGCCAGGCGGGCTGACCATGGCCAGGGCCCTGGCCGGCTGCAGGCACCACGCAGCCTGAAAGGGGCCATTGTCTGCCCAGGGCTTTGAAGACTTGTACAAGTGCCAGGTGGTGAGAGTGCGGCATGCGGGCAGCTCCTGGCTCCCCGAGTGGCTGCTCCTGTTCTCAGCACCCCACACCCTTCATCTAGGAAGAAAAAAAAAATCAACATAAAAGTGCAGGGAAACAACTGTTTCTAAAGGAAAACCAGGTCAGCAGCCCTTCCTTCACCACCCGCGGTGGCTGTGGCAGGCGCTGGGGGCTCAGATGTTCTTTGTCACCCGCAGGGCTGGGGGCTGGCAGGGGACCCACGCTGAGGGGAGCGGAGTGGGAGTGCACCGGCATCCCAGGGCGGCCAGCCCAGCTCCTGTTCCGGGGCCAGGGCCGGGGCTGGGGCTGGGGCAGGGCAGCTGCTGTGAGTTCACTGGAGCAGCACTTTCCCACAGTCTGGAGAAGTGACACATGGCTCTCACACATTCCTGCGCCGGCAGGCTCGGCCGCGCTTGGCCGGCAGTCAAGGCGGGAGGGAGGGAAGGGAGGCTGGGAGGCTTGAGGGAGGCTGCGGCTGCTGTAGCTACTGATTAGCAGGTTCCGACGTTGGCACCAGCCCTGCCCGCAGAGGGAGAAGGCAGCGGAGGGGGCAGAGCCAGCCTGGGCTCAAGGAGCTTTGTGCGAGCAGCTTAACACTGTGGGACAGGCTCTGATCCAAGCCTTCCCCTAGGGGTTTGGCTCCCCTTTGTCTGCCCGGCTTTGCCCGGCCCGCGGCGCGGTGCCCAGCGGCCCACGCTCCCTGCCCGCAGCACCGGCATCTGCCCGCGCTGCCCCGGCACCCCTCGCGTCCCTCGGCGTTCCCCCGAGCACAGGTGGGGTCTGCATGGGCCATTGGTGGTGCCTGGGGCAAGCACTGGAGCCTGGAGAGCAGCACACTTGTTCCTGCCAAACAGCAGGCCTGCTTCCCAGGCAGGCTGGCCAGCTTGCCCAGGGAGCCAGGCGGGGGTGCAGAGGACGGGCAGTGTCCCAGTGCACCAGAGGGTGCCGGGGCAGCCTGACAGAGCACCCGGAGAGCTGTCAAAAGAGATCCTGGTGCAGGAAAGGAAGGGTCTTCCTTCCCACATGCTCCCTAGGATGGCGATGGAGGAGCAGCTGCCCAGCGTCTGGGCCCTCTTTGCAGGCAATGTTTTCCCTCACATAAGCTTTTATTCACATGCATTGGGTATTTTTTCTGAATTTGTTATGACTTCAGAACCTCATTCCACACATGGGCGAAGCATGGGGGTCAGAGTTTCCAAGCCCATAGAAACATTTTGTAGGTTCCCAGGAGGCCCAAGCCAGTATCTTCCAGGGCTTCAGCTGTCCAGTTGCTCCCAGCCCTGCAGGGACTGGGACCCCTTGCAGCCAGGAGACTGTACAGCCCCTGTCCTTGCTCAGGGAAAGGCCCTTGTGTCAGGAAATGAGGTGTACCCAGGTGTACCCAGCTCCTGCCAGGGGAAGGATCCGGCTGCACGCTGGGGCTGGTGATTCACCGTGTGCTGTGACTGGCATTGCCCCGTCTGCTGGAGCAGTCCAGGTGGTTCCCAGCCACCTCTGCCGGGGCCTCCATCTCACAGAACTGGCAGAGGGCCTGGGGCAGTGGCTGTGGGGCTGGGCTGGAGGGGGCTGCTCCTCACCTCTCTGCTGAGGTGAACCTTCCCTTGTGATAACATCAGTTTCCCAACCCTGCAGAGGCTGTAGTGCTCATTCCCATGGAGCACCTGTGGCTTCAGTCCCTTTTCTCTGGGAGCCCAAAGCAAGGACAGACACGTCCTTGTCCCTGCTGCATTCCACCATTGCCCAACTTGGTGGAAGGAAGGAAGAGGCCGAGGGTGACCTTGCCTTTGCCTGCTACCCCCTTCCTCTCTCGTGGGGGAGACTCCCAGACTAAGGTTTTAGACTGCAGTGTTCCACGTCCTAAGGTACTCTGCTTGGCATCAGGGACTAAGACTTGAGTGGGCCGATATGACAGCACACTGCCCAGATGTTTCTGTCCCACTGTCACATCTCAAAGCCCTGCCAGGCTCCCACTGACATTGCATGTTGAGCTCCCAGAAATTCCTTGGGCTCATCCAGCTCTTGCCCAGGTCCCCACAAATTTACACAGCTGAGCCCTGAGCCTGCCCCCAGGGCAAGGCAGCTGGTAGCCATAGCCTTAACTGGGGTGATGGCAGCTCCAGCTCTGCCCCACTCTGCCTGTGGGAAAGTCATCTCTTGCCTGTTTCCACTCCTGTTTTGTGTATTCAGGCCACAGGTTCTTCTCTCCAGAGCCTGGAGCAGCTCCCGCCTTAGGTGGGGTCTCTTGGTACTGTCATGCAAAAGCTGTGGCAATCTGAGTGCTACACCACCACAAGCAATTGCATTTACAAGTTTCCCAGTCCTCCCAAAAGTCAAAGGAGCTGGTTTCATGCCTTCCTGCCTGCTCGCCTTCGCTTGCTCATTTTGTTTGATTCCAGACTAACCATGACCTTCTCAAAGGCTGGAAAGAGCTTTTCACCAAACAGCTGGAGGCAAACCTGGGATGGCCTGGGGATTCCAGACAATGCAAACATTCTCTTTTATCGTACATATGTATTTTTGCTCCTCCCAATTAGTTGCTTGCTCTGTCTGATCCCTATTTCCCTGTGGTTCCTTCCAGCAGCCCTGCCTTAGAAACATTTTGGTGGAGAAGCACATCCCCGGCCCTGCAGCTCTTCTGACAGCTCTCTGGTGGGTGTGGGTGCTGGCCCTGCACTCAGGCACCAGCGAGGTTCAGCAGGCACTGCTGCTGCAGCTCATGGCAGCCTGAGTTTTTGGCCATCTCTTATGCAGTATTCCCTGCAGGAGTTCCTTCCCCTCTCCTCATTACAGGTGGCAGGAACCAAACATGCCGAGTGGGGGGCTGCTTAGACATCCTCCAGGGAAGAAGCTTTTGCTTTCAGAGCTTTGTCTCCTCTTTCTGCTCATCTTGACAAAACCTCCAAGAAAAGCTGAGGGGAAAAGAAGTTGAGCAAGACTGTGTGTCACACCTGGCTGTAAGGACCAAGTCTCTAGGACTGACCGTTGGAGTGGACCGGTTCCTCCAAGTCTTGGGGATAGGGCCTGACTTTCCATTTTTCTGCACTGGGAGGAGGGAAGAGCATCCATCTCTTCTTTCAAAAGGATACATACAAAAACAATTAAAAATGTAGGCTTCAATGGTACCACTAATTGGGTCTCAAAAAGGGTTTATTTGTTTGCCGTGTGTGATCCCCAGGTCAGGGAAACCATAGCAGAGAATACCACAATTTTCAAAATTCTCAAAATATTCTCAAAACTGTGAAGGAAGCAGAACAGCCTAAGACCCTTTAAACTATTTGCTTTTACAAGAAACCAGATAGCTGGATCACTGCTATACAAGTGCTGCTGATATGTCCTCTCCCTGCACTTGGCTGTTACCTGGCCATTTCAAATATTATTTTTTGAAAACCACTTCCATAAATCAACAAACACACCCCAGCACCAGCAGAACAGCCTACGCAGCTGGAGAGCTGGTGGCCAGTGCCAGTCACTGAAGTAGAACAAACCAGCAAGAACGCAAAGAAATGTGATTAATGAAAGACAGACCACAAAGCCTATAAAAACACATTTCTTGTTTTTATTAGACCAAAGCAACTGTATAAAAAGGGCATGTGAGCCCAAGATGCCTGGCCAGAGCAGGGCAAGGATTGCCACCACCTTGTAAACTTGAGGTGTGCAGAACCTCTGCCTGCCTCTCATGGTCCCTGCCACCCCACAGACAGTAGGGAGAGGAGGCTCCACCACAGCATGCCTGGCTAGCAGGGACATGCATCCCTACTGGACCCAGTGGGTATGGAGGGGAGAAGCACAGCAGGACGGTGGCACTCGTGAAAGGATGGGTGTTGCTGAGCGTCCAGCACTGATGTGTTGGCACCACACAGCTGAGGGGAGGATGCAGCAGCATTTCATCACTTGTCTCCAGATCACTGGGGCCTCCCACCTGGGGAAATGTTATTTTTGCATTCCGAGGCACTTCTTTTCATGTTAAAAATAAAAAGTGGAAGGGAAATATTTGTTGTCACCCCTAATTCAGCTTAGTGGAAACAGTAACAACAGTGGGAGCTCAAGGAGGAGATCAGCACAGCAGCCTCCCTCCCCAGGCTAAATAAAAGCTACTCTACATCCCTGCCACTGACACAGCCTGGGCGTAGATATTAAAAAAAAAAAAAAAAGGAGAAAAAAAAAGAAAAAGAAAGCCCCTTTTTCTGCTCTTCGAGGCAAGATCTCCTCGGCGAGTGCTGGCAAAGAAAGGCATCTTGTTCAGGGGCTCTGAAAGGCAAGATGAAAGGGGAAACCTACATTTTTCAGCCCAGCCTGTTTCTGACATGGGAAAATAGCGCAGACAAGAATAGATAGCTTGTTGGCTCATTTTTTCCTTGACAGATTATCTGTGTGAATGCACCGTATTAAGCCGAGAGTAAGACGCCAGGACCCCCCCACCATGGCTCTCCCCCTTCCCCAGCTACCTTGAGAGCAGCAAGGAGTGAGGAGCTGTGATTTGTGAGTGTGCAGGGCTCTGGAGGAGCACAGGGCAGCCATCCATCACCAGCCACCTATTTTGCCACCCCTCGTGTGCTCAGCAGCCTTCTGCCCCCGCACTCAGGCTCCTGCATGCCCTAAAAATACAACTGTAACCGTGTCAAAAGCTAAACTCGGGTTAGGAGGAGCTGTGCTGAGATTAATTTAGTGATGTACCCTGCAAAACATGTCCCAGCAGGACCCACCACCAGTGGGATGGTGGTGTGAGAGAAGGACATGCTGGCATTATGGGACTGGAAAGGGTGACCATGGCCATCGACAGCCCATGGGGGCCTGGGCTGGTGCCAGCACTGCTCTGGGGTGGCACTTGACTCCCCGAGAGAGCTTGTTTTGGCTCCAAGTGCTGCTGCTGCTGTGGCAGCTCCCTCCCACGGTGGCTTTCACTGAATTCTCAGTAGCTCAGAGGCGTTGTTCCTACCCCAGCACATGGGTCATTAGCTGTGGCTGGCTGTGTGACCCACCAGCACTGTGACCCGTGACGGCGGCCCTCCGCCGCTGGCTGCGGATTGCCAGGCACCACGTCATTAAAATAAATGTGCAGGTGCCACACTTAGAGCTTGAGGGAGGCTCACGCTGGCCTCCTGCCCGCCTGTGTCCTGGCTGAATCAGGTTTGCACACTGCAAAGAAAGCAAAAATGGCTCAAGTGAGGGCTCTGTGGATGCCTGGGGGGAGGCTGGCGCTGCCTCCATGGGCAGCAGGAGCATAGCACCATCAGTCCTGCTGCTCCCATCAGTGGGGTCATGCTCTTTGCTTGTCTTTAGACATGAATCCCTGTCAGAGTGCAGAATATGTGGCTGCTTTGCCCAGCCCTAGGCAGGTGTACCAAAAAGCATCACTTAGGTCCAAAACAACGCAACAGCTAAAAGAAGGCAACAAAAGTCCTCTGCATTTTGGATCATCTTTGTTGTCTTGTAAGCCATTTGAGTCCTGTTTCCAGGTTTTACCCCAAAGGGGGAAGAAAGAGCTAGCCATGTTATTAGATGATGACTTTCCTCACAGGTCTCCAGTAGGGCCTCCAAGCCACCATGCCCCAGATGCTGCAAGAACCTTGTCACCAGCAGCACCAAAATGCAGCCACTGATATATGACAGGACAATCAGGGAACATGCTTGGTGCTTGGCCAGACCATGGGTCAGTGGGAACATTTCCCCTCCTCCTGCACCTGAGATGTTCACTGGGCTGAGCAAAACCTGTCCTGCACCCTGCCAGCCCTGCAGCCGTGTGCATGCGTGTGCAGGTGCGTCTGCCCAGGCATGCAGCAAGGTGCTGCCTCCTGCCTGGGCAGTGCGTGTGTGTGTGTGTGTGTGTGTGTGTGTGTGTGTGTACAGGGAGGCCTGTTTGCATATGAAAGTGGCCGTGTGCTCCGGAGGGCTGTATCATTTATTGTATGATCTTATCTGGCGCGTGCCTCAGCCGCCCTTTCCCACACTCTGCATGCTCTGCTGCCAAGGCCCCGGGCTTAGCCTGTCAGCATTACCCGGGCTCAGCAGGCAGGCAGTAATTCCCTGAATAAAGAAAACATTTTAAGGTTTGACAAGTCCAGCATTTGCATGTCTGTTTTCAGAGAAATAACCATCTCAGGGGATTAAGCTCTTTTTTTTCCCATCCAGCCCAAAGTATGAAAACATTCTTGACATAGTTGCCTGAAAAAAGGATTTCTATAGAGTAAAATACCTTGCGTCCTGCGTGAGTCCAATGATTTGCTTTGGGCGGAAGGGAAAAAAAAAACAGAAAAGGAAAAAAGAAAGAAAAGAGGCGCTCCAGTCCAATAGGTTGTTGGTTTTAAAGTGGGTGAAACGCGCCAGCAAGCACCACGGATCCCAGGCGCCGCACACCCTGGGAAGGATTTGCATCCCTCCCTCACTGCCCACCTCTTTGTGCAGCACTGGCAGTGCCTGTCCACTGGGATCCCCGTGGGGCTGGGGCCGTGCTGGCACTCAGCATCAGCATTACTGCTGAGCTGAATGAATCCCCCCTGCTCAGCAGAGCCAGAGGGGCAGGGGAGGAAGGCTGGGAGTTCTGGAGGGGCTCAGCTTGCTTGAGGCATGTCCCAACACAGGGACTTTGTCTGCCCCTGCCGTGCGTGTCCTGGAGGATTGCTTGCTTGCTGCACGGCTAAGATGGGTGACGTGCTGCCACAGGAAAGCACTGGTCCCTGGAGGGTTGGGAGCAGGTTATGGCAGAGGAGTGTAGCCAGGTTTAGGGTGCTAAATGCCCATTTTATTTACTTGGAATAAATCAGATTTACAAAGGGCTTGTCACCTTCTGACTCCGAGGAGGAGCTCTCACTTTGCCAAATTCAGACTTCCTAGGATTTAGCCCTCTGGTGCACTGGGGGTACTGGGAGAGACCAGTCTTTGCCCCGGTACTGTCTGGCAGCTCCTGTGCTGGCAGCTGCATTTGGAGCCCTCAAGCAAGAAGGTGCACGTGGGAATCACACACACATACCAGCCTCGGGCTCGGGCTGGTGATGAGCATCCTTGATTCCTCTGGGCTCTCCACCATGCTGCTGCTCTGCACACCCTGGATGGTCCCAGCTGCGCTGGCCGCCAGCTCCCATCCTGCCAGGGCTGGTGGTGGAGCCTGGAGCGGCTGTTTGTAATTTGTCAGGGTGCTTTGCCTGCCTCCCCCCACCTCCCCCCCGTGAGCACACTGGCTTTCTTCACAGCTAAATGAGGCTTTAAACCAGGGGATAATACAGCTTTAACACAGAGAGGCTTAAAAAGCAAAAGTGAATCATTTCTCAGTTCTCCTTCCCGTAATCTCTCCCGGTAACATTAATTATGAGTTTGCGCAGAGTGCCCCAAGGCAAGCGCTGCTTTCCCAGGACAATTAAAGTTACTTAATTATTAAAAACCGTGTGTGCTGTTCCTGTGCGCTCCCCAAAGCACTGTGAGGCAGGCAGCCTGCCTCAGCTCACACACTTTCTCAGGGCAGCGATTGAAGCGTCTGTGGGAAAGTCTGCTCCTTTGTAATTCCTCCGGCATAATCTCCACAAATCCCACCCCAGGCCCGCGCCCTGGAGGGCGAGCGATGCCGGCGGCCAGCCCCTGCCCCCGGCCCTCGCGTGCGGGATGGCAGCACAGGGGCAGGTGGCAGGGTGCCGGGCACGGGCGCTGCCCAGGCTGTTCACTGCTCGGGCAGAAAGGACCTTGGGGGACCTGGATTTTGGTGTGGAGCTGTGGACGATGCTGAGCTCTCCTGCCACTGCTTCAGACTCACAACAGGGCTGACCAGCCAAATAGGCAGCAAATGGCTTTGCACCAAAAAAAACTCACTTGCCAAAGGCCAGGTTTTGTCCTGACAGACGAGTCCTGCTGCCCTGGAGCCTCCCTCTCCTAACAGGAGCGCCAGGCTGTGCACCCAGCAGCTGACATCCAGACACCCATAACACTTCCCTATCTCTGGAAATGTTCAAGGTCAGGCTGGATGGGGCTTTGAACAAGCTGATCTAGTGGGTAGCATCCCTGCCGGTGGCAGGGGAGTTGGAACTAGATGATCTTCAAGGTTACTTCCAACCCAAACCATTGATTGCATGATCCTATGACATCGCGCCAGTGTGCAATGCAGAGACAGGTTCAGCTTCTTTTTCTTCCTTACTCAAGATATTTGTCAATGTGGCAGAGGAAATCTTGGTCAATCCTTGCTCGTAAAAGTCAGGGAGGGGTGAAGGTGCTGCACAGTGGAGGCAGCAGTGGTGGGCAGGGCAGTATTTCTGGCTGGCAGCTCAAAGCTAGTGCAGCACATGGAAAACAAAGCACCGAGACACAGCTTCCTCCCTGGCCCTTTGCATGTCAGAAGGTGCCTCTGTGTGCTCAGCTCAGCCTTATGGTCTGGTATCCTGGTTCCTTCACCCTTTTCCCAGGCCAAGAATTGCCAGCTTGCAGTGCAGCAGGAGGCACGAGCCCTGCTGTGAAGGTGGCAGGTACTGGGGGGAGCAGAGGGGCTCAGGTGTGGGTGAGCTCTGTCTCGGCTGCTTGCAGTTGTTGTGTCAGACAGACTCAGCATCAGTGGGTGCAGCTTTCCCCATTTTGTGCTTTTGGTCGCCACTGCAGCCTGTGGCCAAGGATTTCACAGCTGAGCAGTGCTGATGAAGGCAAAGGCTTCCTCCTCCTTGTTTTGGACATATTCTCAACATGATTTCACTGTTCCAGTTTGATGCCAGGTCTCCCTCCACCTCCTACTCTGACTCCTGGGACCTTTGTGACCTTCCTTCAGCTTTTCCAAGCTTGTGTGACCATGACATCTGATCTTTCCTGATCTATTCTCACCATGCTTCCAGATTCTTTTCCCAAGCATCCTTAAGGCCTTTCTTCATATTTCTTCATTTCTCTTACATACTTGTTGAGAAAAAACCACTGCACATACTACTCCAAAAGAGAAAGTATTTAGTTGTTCTCTCTTCTTTTCCTAATCATACAACATGCTTGCTGTCCTGACTCTTTCCCAACATCACTGAAGAGGGGGTCAGCATTTTGCATGGCTGTCGAGGGCTGCTGTCAGTGGGTTGTTGTTTTGTCTTTATTAATACTGAATTTCATGTGCGATTTTACCAGCCTGCAGTTTAATACTTTGAGCTCCTGCTCAGCAGACAGCTTTATTTTTGCTATAAGTCTTTTAACCAGTTGTTTTTCCACACAAGGTGAATGTCCCTTCATTCCATTGGGCATTCAGGGCCTTTTGGAGAGGCGCCAAGGCAAAAAAAAAAAGAAAACCAAAAAAAACCACCCCAAAAAAACCCAAACCACAAAAAAAAAACCAAAAAAAAAACAACAACAAAAAAAAAAACCACACAAAAAAATCCCACACACAGACAAAAAAAACCCAAAACAAACCACCTTTTGGAAGTGTCACTGCTCCATGACCAGCACTTTGCTCTGTCCCCAGGCTTGGCAACCTGGCTGATTTGTGAGGCATGGCTTCCTCCTGCAAGGTGGTGTTGAGTCTCCCCTAAGTNNNGTTGAGTCTCCCCTAAGTGCTGCATTTACCCAGATCTGTTATAGATGAGTTCTCCCAAATTGCCTGTGAGATCCCCTGAGCCCCTGTGGCTGCAGCTCGTGTTTCCTTCCCCACCCTCTGCCCTCGGCTGGCAGGAAAAGCTGGGTACCATGAGTTGGGCTGGCATTGCCTCGTCCCACCTGTGTGCCACCTGTAGCTCCTCGTTTTGTTAGAAGACATCTCCAGCAGGCCCTGGTGTAGGACAGACCCCTGGCACAGCCCTGCAGGAAGGGTGACAGGCACTGTCTGAGCATTCTCAAGCCACCACTCAGGTTTTCTGCTGATGCTTTGCCTTCCCTGGGTGCTCTGTTCATGCCTCCTTCATTCACAACCTGCACCAGCTTGTTGGCTGGCTTCCTGCTCCTGGCATTCATGCAAATATATTTATTTTCAGGTTTTAATACCTTTTGCAGTTCCACAGACTTTTAAATTCCTTTTACTGTGAGTTTGCTTTTAACTCGACAAGGTTTCACGGTCACTTTTAAAGGCTGTCTCTACCACTAACTGGTTTGCTTCTCTCTACAGTCACTGGGCAGTTTATGGGCCCTTCCTGAGTGACCAAGTGTGCTGGAGGCTGCCCAAGCCCCAAGTGCTGCTCAGTGGCACTGGCAGAACAGGGCAGCTGTCTTCGGGGCAGCTCCTCCCCCACAAACACCCAGCCGCCCTCTGACTTTTGCCCTTCGTACAGCAGAGGCTCTTTCACCCCCCGCCGCATGCCCAGGCACTTCTTTCCCTCCCTTTGACAAAGCCAAACGGGAAACAAAGATTTTCCCCAGCGCTGCCGGCAGCCGGTTTGACTCCTTGAAGTAATCGCTGTAATTGACCCTTGCAGGCGCGGGGCGCCCGGGGAGCGGGGCCGCTCATCAGCCTGGCGGGGTGTGAAAAGCAGCAGCTCTCCGGCTGGGCTGGCTCCTGCCCCGCCAGGCTCTGCCGGGCTGCCAGCGAGCCCCACGTCTGTCCTCTTCCCACAGATCCCACTCCCGGTTCAACGAGGGGCTGGATGGGTTCCTGGGGTGCAGCAGGGAGACAGTGAGAAGTATCCCTGTTTTCACTGGGCATCCCTATGATATGTAGGAAGTGGGGTTGAAGCACCTTCAAAAATAGCCCGCTTTCAACTAAAATCTGCCAAGTTTGGGTGGGTAACTCTGGGGCCCCAAGACGTGGGGGCAGGCCCAGCTCAGTGCTGAGGCTGTGCACTGCCAGCAGCATCACAGCATGGGGTGGCCCTTCAGTGCACCCACATCCTAGTCCAGGGTCACTTCCATTCATTGTCCTGGGTCTGGAGCCTGGAAGCAGCTTTTCCTTAGGCAAAGGACATCTTCAAGGCATAGAGCTGATGTCAGAGGTGACAAGCACAACACATAGCCAGTGATAAACCCCATGGGGCTGGCTGCTCGTCACCACTGCCTCCTCCTCCTCCAGCTTACAGCAAGGAGCAGGCTTGTGCTGCTATGTGAGCAGTGGTGAGGGAGGCCATGGAGACATAGTGCAAGGGATGCTTGTCCCTGCCAGTCCACGCTGGCTTGTCCCTCTCGTGTGTGGCTCATGTTTCAACGAGCAATGAGGTAATTTTCTGACTGCAACCACTCCAGCTGGGAGTTGCTCTGAATCCTCTTGGTCCCAGTGGTCATTTCAGTCCCATTTGTCTTGCCAGCAGTTTTGCCATTCTCTTCTTATGTTTTCTTCCTCTGACTCAGCCATGCACATGTAGCAAGCATGTTGTCCAGCCACCTGCCAATGCCAGGGGACTAGGCAGGAGCTCCAGACCCCACATAGGTCTCCACATCTCACTTTCCTGGCAGGAGAAACACATTTTTCAAGCAAATGCTCCCTTTTTATTTCCAAGTCAACGGTGGAAGGAGAACAGAGTCACCAGCATCCTTCTCCAGCCTTCCAAGCACAACTGGGTGCCATCCTTGCTCCTGTCCCTCCTTGTGCTGCAGCTCCTTGCTGAATCCTCACTCCTCCTTTTCAAAGAGCATCTTCCCACAGCACACCACTGCTGCCATGCATTGCAGCAGGTAGCAATCAGCTAGCATTGCCAGGTCTAAAAATGGTGTCTTAAAAAAAACAGATCTCAGATTAACAAGACAGAACCCTCCAACCCCATCTGCCCTTCAAGCTGATTTTCCATTTACATCTCCTCCTTTAACCACCTTTCTTTCAACAGGCATTGAACATGTTGCATGTGAGAGAGAGCAATTTAAAAGATTGGCACACTGTGGGCTGGGATTTCACGGGATTACGGCTTCCTCCCTCCCTGTTTCTCCCAGAGACATAATATTTGGGATCTCTGGCTGTGGTGTGACCGTGGGAAGGCTGTGGGAGGAAGGCTCCAGGTGGGACCTGCCTCTGCTGACCTATGAGTGCATCTCCTCCCAGGAGAGCAGTCTCCTCCCAGTTAGTGGGGCCAGCCCAGGAACTGGTGCTTGCTTTCCCCTGCTGCTTACAGCTTCTGCTCACAGTTGTTAGCCTTGTGCAGGTGTCCAAGGCAAAGGTTATTGACCTTGGCAAATCCCTGTGTCCTAGATTCCAGTGCTAGCAGCTGCCAGCTGCAGTGCCACGTTTGTCACCCAGCGTCCCAAGGCAGATGTGTGTTCGCTTCCCCCGGCTGCCAGCTGCCAGGGAGAGCCTGTTGTGCCCCAAGGATGTCCTCTGCTGTCACCCTGGGACAGAGCTGCCCTCCCTGCTCTCCAGAGGCCGTTTGCTTTACAATCTGTGAACATAAGGAAGAAATGAAATAGCAGCGGAGAATTCCCTTCAGCAAAGCTTTGATGGTGAAAAATGTGCTGTTGGGTTGTCTGTTTCATGGAATTCAGGGGAAAAAAAAAAAAAGACAAGAAAAAGAAGGAAGAAGGAAAGAGAGAAACCATCTGCTTTTTTCAGAAGTTCTTCACCCACACACTCAATTGCTGCTTCCCAGAAAGGCTTTTTCTCTTCTCCCCTCCACTGCAGTGCAATCAGATAGTCCCCAAACTGCCCCTGGGTTAATTGGAACCAGAAGCCGCTGTCACTTCCAAGTGTTATGAGCACAGGGACCACAAGGAGCTCAGGTGTTTTGGAAAGGCTGATGTCAGAAGGGGCTGTGATGAAAGGCTCGTTGACAGCCTGCGAGGCGATACTGCGGGAATGGCTGCAGGCAGGGGCTCAGCCCCTCTGTGGGTATCAGCTCTGCTCCATCAGCCTCACACTGACAGGTGATTTGACCAGGGCCACCCTGCACTTCTGGCTAACCCACAACAGACATGGCAAGGCTGGACACCAGCTCAGAGACTTTGCTCTGCCTGCTTTGTGCCCTCACTCCTATGCTGTTATTTTTAGGGCATAAAAAAGGTTTTTATAAAGAAAAAAGACCAGAATGGAAAAGGCTCTGAAGCCCTTCCTGACAAGGGATAGGCAGTTACAGTGTGTGCCCAGCCTCCCTTCAAAGTGCGAGTGGCTAATCTTGTCTCAATAAAACCAGCATCATGTCAGGGTAATCAGCACATGTCAACACTTTAATGACACTGGCAGAGTCCCAGCGAGGTCTGGGGGTTATCTCAGCTGCATCATATTCCCACGGGAAAGGTAGATAGCAAGCTCCCTCCCTCAGGTACCCACCCGACGGCTCTCAGGCGCCGCGGGGCAGGCACAGCACTGCCGGCACCTCTGCTGCCGCTCCCAGCGGGCTGCTCATGGGCTCTCTGCTGCCTGCAGCCAGCCCTCCGGGGCAACCTGCCTGTCTGCACCGCGAGGGGACAGCGTGAGACGCCATGGCATGGCATGGGGTGGAACGGGACGGGACAGGATGGGATGGGATGGAGTGGGACGGGATGCCTCGCTTGCCAGTGGACAGCGTAAATCTCAGCTTCCCAGGTGGAGCAGCTCTGTAAACCACAGCAGCTTCAGTACCAGGTTTATGCACTTACTTTTACAACAGGCAAATTGACAGATTAGGCTGTGTACACAGATTGTGTAAACTGCTGTCGGGTGCTGCCCTGTGCCCCTCAGCGGGTGCTGGCGGGTGCCCAGTCCTCCCCGTGGGAACAAGAGGGAAACAGGGGGGACCTGCCAGCAACACAGCCCAGGGTGAGCCTGGTGTGCTCCCACGTACCCCATTCCCTCAGCCTCCAGAGCAGGCCTGGAGGAAAGTGAGGGAGGGGGGGCCCATTGATTTAAGATGTGAGAAGGTCAAAAGTTTTCTCAAGCAAAGTTGCTATCACAACACCGAACACTTCATCCCCCTTTTTATCTGCCCCAGTATTTATTGTCCATGAGCAAATACTTGTGTTTTTATAAATTCCTTTAGAGTGAATCACCCTTCTCCTGTTTAAACCAGCAAAGACCACATCAAACAGTATCACTCCATCTAGAATTAATCATTAATTTGAAGTATTTGACAATATTTTCCCAGCATTATTTCTTTCTCTCCCCAATTAATAAAGGTTAAACCTCAATACTGGCACTTTTGCAGGACACTTGCTACAGAGTGATGTCACTGGGAGCTCAAAGTCCCAAACACACTGTGGGCAGCAAGGAGAGAGAAATGCAGGTCTGCATCAGGTGTTCAGGCTGGTGGAAGTGTCCTCACTGCTGCCTGTACATAGTGTGGAGCAAGCAGCTGAGCAGCCTTGGGATGCTCCTTCCCACACCTGGGGAGCCTACATACATAGGGCTGGTGTCAGAAACCTTTTCACTTAGAAAGTGCAGAAAGGCTGATCTTGTCTACAGGGTTGTAGAAGGAGATGAAGACTTCCTCTGCCTGTTCTCACTGCAGACTCTGTGAGCACAGCTTCAGATCATGCCAAAATCTGATCTCAGATGAATGCATGTGGCTTCTATTCACTTGAGATAGAACCCAGCCTTTAAACACCACATTTTGTACTTTGGTTTTGGTTTAAGTCTCAGGCATGTGTTTTGCTAGGACACTGCATTTCATTTAAAAATTAGTTTTGACAAGGCCTTATGGTTCATGAATTCCTGCACGCCAAGTCCTGCAACATGCATCCCAGTTCTGCTGGCCTCTTCAGAGGCACCAAATCGGGGTGGTTTTGCTTCCTGCTCACAGACAAGCCATGAAACGAACTTGATTTTCCAATATCTTTGTAGCAGACCATTTTCCTGAGACTCTTCTGCCATTCTATTGCAGTCTTTGGACGGTTTGCAATGCAGCTTGCTTGGATGCTCTGCTGGAGAGCATGGCTGGTTGGTAAGTCCTATGGCACTGGTTCTTGCTTTCAAATGGATGGGTGAAATGTATAAACACATAATGGCACATGATGAAGGCAGAATACGGCCTGCTAAACACAAATAACACAGAGGAAAAGGAAAGATCAGGCATGGCAAGCTCGCCACACTGACACCAGTCAGGCAGGCTGAAAGAGCTCTGGGTCTCTGCATATCATAAGCACATTTGGCTCTTAACCAGGGAAGCTAAACAGGAGCAGGCTTGGGACCTTTTGGCATAGTTTTCACATTGTAACACTTCACAAACTGTTCTCCAGGTGCCTACAGAAGACCCTTCTCATCCACAGGTGTCTTCAGCTCTAAGAAAGCAGGGACAAGCTCCTAGGCATGCAGCACAAGCAGTCTCTCCTAGCTCTTTCCTTGTTCTCTCCTGTCTGTGGCATCCAGGAAGTTTATGTCCCAGGGGACAGGGAAGCCTGGCCCACCATGTGCTGCATGCCTGGTTGCAGCTTGTGCTGCTCAGGAGTGTGATGAAGATGGTGCTGAGCAAGGTGGGAGAGCTGGTTTTGTACCTCTCCAGCAGCAAGATTGCAGAGGCTGGATGACCTGCCATAAAGTGAGGGGCAAGGGTTGCTTCTTGTCTTGGAGCCAGTCACCTGCCAAACACTCCCCAGATTTACACCAGAAGAACCTTCTTTTATTGTGGTGCAGCAACAGAGAGAGCGGGGCAAAGCGCTCTGTAACAAGGGGCTGGGCCACCATAGCATCCCTGCAGGGAGCATCCCTGCCCACTCTGGCTGCTGGCATTTCTCCACCAGGTTTATCACTGTATCAGCCATGTGAATACACCTTTTTTTATGGCATGAGCCTTTCAGTGGACTTTTTGAAAGACAATGATGGGCCTTCGAAGGTCTGGCTGATCCTGTTTCCTGTATGCTCCTGAGCCTTGTATATATTTAAATTTGACTTGTTAACTTTATAAGGTACTTCAGACTTGTATTGTACTGAAATTGGCTGGGATCTCAGTATCTCCCTTATTCCCACGTACTTTATCCTTATAAATGCTTTGTAGTCATGTTATTACTGTTGGGAGGTTTGGCTTTAACAGCCTTCAATAAAGATATGGGCCTGCGAAAGGGCACCAGTAGCCCAGGATTATTCAATATCAGCAACAGAAGCACAGGTGCCTTCTGTCTGCAGGGCCTCTTACTCTGGGCAGCAGCAGCCAGCCCTGGCTCCAGCAGCAGGCAGCAGGGAGGGCTCCTCACTCCCTGGAGAACAGGACACAGTCCTGCACAGATTCCTGCAGCCTCCCATGGCGCAAGCAACAGCCACCAGGCATGCGTGGCCGGCAGCAGGCTGCACAAGCCCCTTTGCTGGGTTTATTTGCTGCTGCTTCTGCATGCACCCTCACACTGGACCGAGGCCTCACCAGTGCACCAACGCCTCCCTTTCATCACCCATACTCCCAGCTCACCTCCTCAGGTACTCCCTATGCTTTTCACAGCCCCACAGCCATCCTGCCATCAGTTAGCAGTGATGTGAAGCCTCTCAGTCTACTGCAGACATCCCCCATTTTTGGCTCTACATTCTCTCTTTACATTTTGTAATATTAAAAACTTGCATCTGCATAAACCTAGGTTTGCTACTCTGCTCTCTGTGTCGCTCCTGGAGGATTCCTGCCTTCCCCTGTGTTCCCAGGCAGCCTGGACACATTACTGAGGCAGGGGATAACAACACTGCCCTTCATTGCAGGGAAAGAAGGACAAGGACCTTGAAATCTCATTTCAGGATATTTCATCATGTGAAAATAAATGTCATGTCATACGACATTCCAGATTACTTATCAAATAATGATCTGCCTCTTAATGTTTCGACTTCTGGAATCTGTGTAAATTAAATGTTGTAATTGCAAATGTATTTATTCATTACACTTAGCAATTAATGTATGATTTAAGCAATTGAACTGTAAATTATCCCTTTGTTTATAAAACAACAACATCCTCTAAAGGATAATATTTTCTATTACAGCAATTAGTAACACATCAATTCTTGACTAGCTCACCAGAGATCTCATATTAGCCCATATGAGGATGATTCTCCAGCATGATCTCTGGCACCAGGGCATGCACACGGCTCTGGACCAGCACATGTGCAGCCATGCACCAGGCAAAGCAAATGGAAAATGCACAGGAGTTTTCCAAAAATCCCAACCCCTTGCTATCACCTGTCAATAGCCAGAGGGCTTATGGAGAGCTCTGGCTGCACATTAGCAAGTGGGAAAAGAAAATTAAGGTGTATTCACATGTAACCACTCCATTCTAGCACACACCCTATGCTGCTGTCAAAGTGTGCTAATTGAGGATTTCAAATCCCCTCCTCCCACTGCCTGCCCTGGGCAGAAAAACAAATAAAAATCATCCGTCCTTGTGTCCCCCTGGCACGCCGCCCCGGATCGCCTCACCTGCCGCCACGGCTGAACTCTGGCGCAATTCAGGCGGCTCCCCAGCACTGCTGCAGGCAGGAGGCAGGGCAGGATCCAGCTCTCCGGATCCTCCCGGCCATGCACCTTAGCACTGTGCCCTGCTGCCCTACCCACATGTGTCTGCATGAGGTCGCTAATCCAAATCACGTATGATCATCCTGATACTCTTAATATAGCTAAAGGACTAATTTGAGCTCTGTTGTGACCTTGAATAATGAATATTGATTTTAGGAATACAGGATTCAGATTATGTATACATTTCAACATTAGCAAGATAGGCTAATTCTCTCCATAACGCTGCCAAACTAAAACGAAACTGAAGACACCAGGGAGATCAGGCACCAAGTGCAAATGATTCTGGATTTATCAGAGTCCATCTTACACCTCAAGAAAGACGCCGGCTCTGCAAAGGCTCTATTCTGCAGTAGGAAAGCACTGCACCATGAAGTATCCTGTGTTTTCTTGAATAAATGGATACAGGAATAATGGAAATGGGAGAGCTGGCAACTTGTGACTAAGCCCATCTGTCAAGGGGAAATGCCTGGTGTCCCAAGACTCCAGAACCTGGTCAGACCAGGAAGGCTGAGACCTCTGTCCCCACAGAGGCCCCTGGCCTGTCTGTCCTGCCCACACTGCTCTCACCAGAGCTTCCCAGCATGAGGCAGGGCTGCCTGTCACAGCACCTCCCAAAGGTTCCAAATATTTTCTTGCTGCATCATCGCGGTTGCCAGGGTTTTGAGAATAACGTGAAGTTTACGCAACACACCCCTGCTGCCAATTCATGGCACGAAGAGAAGAGATGGTGATCAGCTGGTAAATTTAGCAGAAAGCTCACTGGCAGTGATCAGTCCAGGCTGCTTTCTTGGACTGATTAATACCAAGGAGAAGGAACTGTGTTGGAAAATATGATTGATTACTCTGCAGAAGAGCACAGACAGTATTGCCAAGGGCTGGCCCTGTGGGATTCATGAGTCTGCAGTCGGTGAAGGTTGAGTCCCCAGAGAGCCACATGCCAAGGCTCCCACCTGCCCTTGGCTGCAGGCGCCAGCAGGGCCAGGGGAAGAGGGCAGAAGGGGCACGGAAAAGGGCTTGTGTGCTGGGAATTTGAGGGCAGGCTGACGCACCCAGGCACAGGCTCCCTGCGCCGAGGACGGCTGGCAAGACTCCCACCTCGCCACGCTCCCGCCCACGTCTTCCCACCCCCGGCTGCACCGACCCAGCTGCGCACAGCTGGGCTGCAAACCGCACTGCTGGTCTGATCTGACTTAAAAGACGTGTTCTGGGAAAGCCTGCGGGGTTTCCTGCAGCCACAGCATGTCAGGGATCACACATGGCTCAGCACACCAGTGCTGCAGCAACACGGCTGGAGACTGGACTCAGGATGTGGAGCTGACGCACACACACCTTCATCTGGCTCTCAAGAGAGTTCCTTCTGCTCAGTATTTGGGACAGGGACATCTTCTGTGCCAGTGAGCCCTCATGCCCTCTCCAGCCCCACCACTGCCAAACTCACAGTATTTTCATGTACATACTCCTGCTTCATAGCTTGCAATCTTTCCATTCCCTGCAAGCACGCAAGCACCACAGCTCCAGCACAGAGACCCGCAGCCTCAGGCAGCAACACAAGTGGGATCTTAATAAATAAATAACTCAGCTCTCACTGCCAACACCTCCCACCACAGAGGGAGTGAACGAGAGCGGAGATGCTCCCTCTCCCCTCTGGAGCCTGGCAGTGACTGCACATTTATTTCTGGTTCTCAGACGGATTCAGGCTCAGCTGTCTGTCCCTCTGCCTAGAGTTTCTGTATCTTGCCGAGAATACTGGCTGTTGTACTGGAGTGGGATTGCCCTGTCATGGTCAGCAGACTACAAACCAGTGGTCTGGTGAACTCCAGGCATGTTGCATGAAAAGAGCATCTCTCAGAGAAGGGTATAAGGCAGCTCACAGCCTCTGGCTGGTAGCAGCAGTGCCAGATACCAGTCCAAGCTCCACAGGAAATTTAGGGATGTTCCCAGAGCTTGTTCCCAGCTGTAGTGCCTGCCAACACCCAGCCTTGGTTGCCAGCAGAGGACCAGGCTGGAGGTGGGGCTCTGGAAAGACACATAGTGGAAAGCTGGGGCTGCACCATCTCATGCCCATTAGCACATTGTGGCCACTCTAGCCAAACCAGCAACCTATGAAGTAAGGCCATGGGTATCAGGAAGGGAATTCCCATCCACATGGGTGGCATTTCACAGCTGCCAAAATGCCCTCCCCGCCAGCTCCCCGGCAGCATTTCCTTGGTTCAGCAGGATAGGAGCCTGCCAAGAGGAATCAGCTTAGCAAGAGATCCAGGTATCCTGGCTCTTGTCCCAGAGCTTTTCTCAGCACAGAGCCATGCTCCAGCCTGGGCTGGGATGGGCTGGGGAGATGAAAATGGTTCTTCATTGTCTGTCCTTAGTGACTCTGGAGTTTCTCAGACTGGCACTTTGCTACTCAAGCAAAGCTTTGGCCTCTTCATCCCACAGTCTCCTGCACCATTCCCAGGGATGCCTCCCTGGTTGGGTGTGGGTGACAGAATGAACCAGTTCCTGGAGGCCAGGACGCTCCCTCCACAGAAGGGGGTGTCACTGCAGAATGGTCAGAGCTGCCCCAAACACACCTGGCCTGACTCACACAGTGAGGAGTAAAATGAATAAACACTTCAGCCTCTCTTCTGCAGCAGCAGCCAGGGAACAGCTGAAAGAGCCCGGCCTCTGGGGAGCAGCTGTCGCACAAACACCCACCCAGAGGCTTGTCTGACAGAGCTGGGACCCTGGATCTCAGCAGCTCTTTGGGAAATGGGTTCCCAGTGGAACAACAGGGCAGGACCTGCCATAAAACCAGGCTGCTGCCTTAAAATGAGCTGCTCCTGCCATCAAGGGGGCCAGACAGTGACACTGCTGCCCTCTTCACCACAAAGACCTGGTGTGTAGGGGAGAAACGTCCATGAAAGCTTTGCTTCATTTAGAGAGCTTTGTCAGGAAGTCAGTTTGAAAGTGACCTTGTTCCAAAGACCTGGCAAACGTTTATAGAGGGGAAATAAATCCTGAAACCTGCGCCCAAAGCTTCTGAGATCACCCCTCCCAGGGGAGCCGGTTGGGTATGGATTGCACAACAGCTTCTGGGATGGGAACTACGAGCAGAGGCATGTGTGCAGGGCTGTCCAGAGGAGACACCTGTGCCAGGGACATGTCCCTGAGACGCAGCACTTGTTTTCCAGCCTTCAGGGTGGTGACAACTTTGAGCTGTGGCCAGGCTAGGTTTTCAGCCTGTGACCCAAAGAGGAAAGGCTTGATGTGCCATTCCTGGGATCCAGTTTGCAACCCAGTTCTTACAAAACACTTGGTTTCTATTTTCTGTATTTCCTAGGATCCTTCAAACTTTGGATACTAAAACACCTGGATCTTTAGAAGCACATTTTGCTCATCTTGGCTGCTTCCTAAAGGACCAGAGAGCAGGCACAGCCAACCCTGCCACCTCCTCACCTCCTGCGTGCTGCACCAGCAGCAGCATCCTATTTTATTCCTTCCCACCCCTGGGTCTGTGCCCAGGACTAGTCTAAATTTTCTTGCCAACACATTTTTCCTCCAAGATGTTCTGCCAGTCAGTAAAGCCCCAATACATTGTCTAAAGGTTCTTCCCAAATCTCTTTTGGACCATTCCCTATTTGTAATCCAAGATGACTGCCAGAGCAAAGCAAAAAACATTTTGGAAGGACTGTGGGACAAGAGACATCTCAGTCCCTGGGGCAGTCCCTTATCTCGGGGTTTCACCTCCCCCTTGACACCTCTTTCACAAGAGAAGGCGGGGCTAAAGATGCCCGGAGGATCTGTTCCAGATCCCCTCAGTGGTTAAAAACTTCTTCACCACCGCCTTCCAGCCTAAACTTGGTGTCAGCCATTTCATTTCCAGAGACATCCTTCCATGCAAATCCTCCCCTTCCTCTCCTGATCCCTGGGGAATTCACAAGTATACGTGCTTCCGCTTGGAGATCACAACCCTTGCACATGAAGGCATTTCACAGCAGCAGGCGGGCGGAGGAGGAGATGTGCAGCGGGGACACACCAGGGACGCAGCACTCGCTGGTGGATCTGAGAAGCCTCCAGCGAAGCAGACGCTCTTAGAGGCCCAGTCCCCGGAGCCCGGCTGCTGACACAGCCCCAGCGAAGGGCAGCCGGCAGGCTCTGCAGCGGGCAGGCTGCGAGCGCAGCCAGGGGAGCCGCTGCCAGGCGATTCCCAGGTCCCGGTGTGGGCGAGGGCTGGCAGCCCCTAATGACAGCCTGTTCCTGCTGCCTGCCCCGCTCTTGTCCCACAGAGACACCGACCTGTTGCCGGCAATTACAGGCGGTTTGCAGCTCCTCGGCTACCACAAACACAGACATAATTGCAGCTTGTTCTCACTCCGGCCGGGAGGGACGGGAGCGCCCAGCGCCGCATTTCCTCAGCCCTTTGCAAATCCCCGCGGGAGGGAGAGAGAGCACCACCTCAGTAATGGTCAGAACTTTCTTCCCCACCAATATATGCAAATATCAGCACTGGAAGAAATATTGATCCAGCGGAGAACTTTTTAAGTTCTCCAAAAACATACTGCCGTTTTCACGCTAATCTGTTGTCTCCGATTTCCCCACGAAGGTAACTGTGAAAGTGCTTTTCGGCACTGCCTTCCCAGTGCAGTCTCCGTCTTTTCCTCACTCGAGTTTGTCCAGCTGCCTAGATAATTGAAACTTACGTCAAATATTGTTCATCTGAAGTTAAACCTTACACACTGAAGGCTGCTTTAAAAGAAAAAAAAAATCAAAAGGCTTGTGGCTCCATCAAGGAGCTAAAAGAAAGCCTGGATTTGTACTCTTCCGCAGTTTTAAACATGACACTCTCCCTTTTATTTATTTTTCTTTTTTTAAACTCTGAAGGCTCAGCAGGCAAGCCTCTGCAGGGACGAGGGCTTTGCACCGGTGAGATCTGCAAACATGTCTCTTCTTTCTTGAACTTTATTTTTCTCACGGTCTCTGAAAAGGCAAGATCGGGTGATACGTGTGGGATTGGCCCTGTACAGGTGCAGATCAGGTACAAGAGGAGGTGGAAAAACATTACTGTGTATACAAAAAAAAAAAAAAAAAAGAGAGAGAGAGACAGAGAGAAAGAGCGAGTGAGCACATTTTTGAATAGGCCAGGTCTAGTTCTTGGCAGGATGACTCAGGCCTAGCTGGCAGACTATGGGAATAGGAGTGTGAGAAAGTCAGTCAAGCGGAGGGGAGAAAAAAAAGGATTCAAGTCCCCAGGCAAAATACTTTTTTTTTTTCCCTTTCTTTTTTTTTTTTTTTTTAAATTAACCCACAAACTGTCCAAACCAGCCGGAGGTGGCAGCAGGGCCAGGGCCGAGGGACAGGCACCTCCCTCCCTGCGGTTTCGCCTGTGCTCCGCGATGTCAGCGCACGCACCACCGCGTCTGTGCCCG
>VXBQ01006604.1:170229-200961 GCA_013400175.1 Phainopepla nitens
GGGGGGTCGGGGCGAGGGGTACGGGGGCAAACGGCGCTGCCGGGCCGGTCTGAGCCCCGCCTGTTCCCGCAGAGCTCCCGGCATTCCAAGCTGGAGAAGGCCGACATTCTGGAGATGACCGTCAAGCACCTGCGGAGCCTCCAGCGAGCCCAGATGACTGGTGAGTCCCGAGGGGGAACCGGAGAGAAGGGGCTGGGGGCATCACAAACTCAGCCTGCCTGCTCGATAGAGAGCGTAGCAGGAGCGGCAGGCTCTGCACCTGCATCCCCGGGGAGTGATGCAGGGAGGGTACTGTGTTTTGTACTTCTGTTCCTGGTGCCAGGCGCCAGTGGCTCTGCACCTGAATCCAGATGAGTCACGAGGGACACAGTGCTCCATCCCTGCTACTCTGGGGTGGTGAGGGGATCACGCTTTGTGCTAGTATCCCCAATAAGGAGATGCTGGGAAATCAGTGTGTTGTTTGTGCGTTTCTGGTGCTGGAGGACACTGAGAGCTGGGCAGTCCCAGCTTGAGTTCCCTCTGCTAGCAGAGCTGTGCTCTGCACATGGATCTGTTCTGGGGGTGTGAGAAGCACAAAAGCTACTGGAGAGACTGTGTTTCCAACCTGAGTCCCCAGTATATGGGGACACTAGGAGATTCTTGGGACTCGCCTGTTCCCCACCTGGGTCCCTGGTGCTGGTGGACTTGGTAGCAGACGGGCTGTGCTCTCCATCCAAATTCTTGGCACTTGGGAACACAAAACACTCTCCTCGAGGGGCTGCTTTCCCCATCTGGATTACTAGCTCAGAGGGGCTGTAGGATGCAATGCCGATGGCCTGTGGAGCCTGCTGATTGCTGTGTGCCTCTCTCCTCCCGCAGCTGCCCTGAGCACAGACCCCACAGTACTGGGCAAGTACCGAGCCGGCTTCAGCGAGTGCATGAACGAGGTGACGCGGTTCCTCTCCACCTGCGAGGGCGTCAACACTGAGGTGCGCACCCGGCTCCTGGGCCACCTGGCCAGCTGCATGACCCAGATCAACACCATGAACTACCCTGCGCCCCCCCCGCCGCCCCCGCTGCCACCAGCCGCAGCCTTTGGGCCACCCCTGGTTCCTCCAGGCAGTGGCGTGGGGCCACTCCCGGGCATGCCCTGCAAGCCAGGTGCCGATGCAGCCAAGGTTTATGGTGGCTTCCAGCTGCTGCCGGCCTCTGATGGGCAGTTTGCCTTCCTCATCCCCAGCACCGCCTTTGCTCCTGGTGGAGCTGTGCTGCCTCTGTATGGTGGCCCACCCACAGCTGCCACTGCTGCCACGCCACCAGGCCCGCCACCCGGCACAGCCGACTCAGTCTGGAGACCCTGGTGAGGGTGGCGGGCACCGGACTGGACTTGGCACTGCACCCCGTGCTGCTGGCACGGCTGTACATAGATTATATGTTCATATTGGATTGTGCCTTTGTACCATAGCACTCCCTTGACAGTGTTTCGTGTTTTACACGAGATCTTTTTTCTTCCTTTCCTCCCCTCCCTTATGTGACACCAAAGATTGGGGGTTTGTTTTTTTGGTTGGGATTTTTTTTTTCTGAATGCTCTTAAAATAAAAGTTTCCCTTCCATTTTGGAAGGCCTTTGGAAAAAATGGGAGCTCTGGCATGTGTGCATAGAAGGGAGCCCAGTTCCTGTCTGCCTATGGATCTTGCTGCTCCAGGGCTGCCTTTTCCTGCTCGCCAGGCTGGAGCTGTCACTCAGCCCCTCTGTCCCCTCTGTCTTGTGAAATCACCTGGCCCCTCTCCCTGCCCTGGAGCAGATGTAATTACTGCTTCTTTGGGAGCAGCTCAATTAATCAGACTAGTTAAAAGGAGCTTGTATTTGCAGAGCTGGTCAATGTGCTGTGGGAGGCACCTCTGCTCTGTTCTGGCACCTCGGGCTGATGGAGTTGGTCTGACAGTGGTAAAGCAAGACATTGAGCTGCCCGGGTGAGCCTCCTGCCCTGGTCCTGGAGGAGCCTGCTTCCCAGGCTGTAGTGTAAATTGCAAGTGACTCCAGTCAGTTGACTGAGAGAGCGCTGCCTGCCAGCTTCTCATGTTACAAAAGCAGTGGCTCTCCGCAGGAGAAGCCTGACACGAGTGCTCCTGTCTCCTGGCTGACGGGCTGCAGCAGGCGCTGGGCACCACCTCCACCTGGACTTAAAAGTATAGAGCTGTTCCTGAGCACCAGCCAAGCTCTGCTTGATGATTAATGCTTTGCATGTGGTTTTGATAGAGTTGGGCATTTCCTTTGCTGTTTATATGGAAAACACGTGGTCGAGGGAGTGATGTGGGCTTGCAAGGACTCTGTAATCATGAGCTGTAGCTGACCCCTGTGACTTGGGGATGCCCTGTTTCCAGGCAAGATGCAAGCCACAGATAGTGGCAAGCAGCAGTCTCAGGTTACAGCTTGCATGGCCCTTCTTAACAAGTCCTAACTCAGAGCGGACAGCTTTAAGATGTGCCAGGATCCACTGGGGTTTCCATCCAAATCCTGCTGCAAAAGCTTGTTGGATTTTGTCTGGATCAGCCAGGTGCTTGACTGTATCCAGGTGCTGGGGAAATGAAAGCTGGGGAGAGTTAGACCAGATGGATTAAACCAGCTGGGGTTTGACTCTCCAGCTTTGTTCCCGGTAAAGAAACATTCACCTGATCTGAAAATACATCCTGGGAAGGGGGGTGTGGTATGTGCCTGGGATATCTCTCTCTGTAGGCTGTACTGATGAGGCTGGTGGCAGCAGCAGTTTTTTTGGTGGTTTTGGTTTTTTTTTTCGTTTTTTGTTTTTTTTTTTTTTCTTAAAGGACCTGATCTCCCTGGGATGAGCTTTTCCCCTTCTCTCTCTCTCCTCCAACACTTTGCTGGCCTACCTGGATTGCCACCCTCACAGCCAGATTTTGTGTGCAAGGCTTGGGAATATCAGATTTGCTGTCCCAAGGCAGGTGTGTAGCTGTACAGCCTGAGCTTCCCTTCCACCAGCAAGTGTCACCTTTCTGCAGTGGAGGTTCCTTGTGTTCAGGGAAGTGCTCACAGGACCTGTCTCGGAATTGCAGCAGACCAACTCCTGTTGCTGGATGACTTGTGTAGAGTTGATGTAGACAGTAATGCATCACCTAAAAGAGTGAATGCTGTTCCATCTGAGCAGAGTTTTCCTTTTCTGCTGAAGCAGTTGGTTTGGAAAGCGCATTAGAAAAAAGAGACTTTGCTGTAGGCTAATGGAGAACATACAGCAGATCCTGGAGTGAAAGACAAGATGAACCTATTTGCTAATGGAGTTTAAATAGCCTAGTGTAAAGCAGATATGGCATGCTTGGACCGGTTTCTCCAAAGCCTTCTCTGTTTATTCTATCCCACAGCCTGTTGACATGAGAGATCTGCTTGAGTTTGTGAGCTTTAAGGGGATCAGAGCAATTCCCAAGAGCTGTGCTCTTGGTGCCAGTTCACTGAGCCCGTGACAAATTGGGATGACAAATGCAGGCTGTGGGTCTGTGGATCATTGTGTGTGGGAATTCTCCTTCAGGTGCAGCAAATGCCTTTAAACTGATGCTGTGGGATGAGCAGGCAAGGGTAAGGGAGGGGTGGGGATTTCCAGGGAAGGTACAGGGCTGAGCTATGACCCTGCATGGGGACTGTGCAGGACAGGTACAAAAAGGGACTGGACTTGTGCTGCCAGATGGGATGCAGCTCCTGTTGGTTTCCCTGGGCATGTTGCTGAGCCCTATCTGCCACTGGAGAGGATCCTGGGAAGGGCTGGAGGCAGGTCTGTCTCACTCATGATCGCTCTTGGGTTGGTCAGCACTTTGCCACAACCTTTGCAGACCGGAGGGTGCTGAGCTGGAAGAAGCAGTGCTCCAATCCCTGCCTGCAGTGCACCTGCACGGGGGTCTGTGGGCAGGAGGCTTTTCCTGCCTTCCCAGCACCCTGCCTTGCCCCCCACCCACCACGGAGCTTACAGCCCCGGCTGCCCCTCGCATCTCCGCAGCTCCCTTCCATCTGCTGCTGCTGCCGTCCCGGGAAACCTGTCATTAAAGTCAATTAACTTTTCCCACACTCCTCGTGAGCGGTGCAAAAGCCCCTCCTTGCTTCCTCCTTGGCTCTTAAGTGCTACCATATGGCACAGGCCCCCGCGCCCCCCCACGCCCGCCNGCACGCCGCCCGCACGCCCCGGCCCGGCCCCGGCCGGCTGTCCCCAAGCGTCCTGCCAAGGGCCCGCAGCCGGCGGCTGACCTTGGGCTGGCATCCAGGCGTCCGGCCCGCAGGGAGCGTGGGGGAGTGAAGAGAAAAAGCAGGCTGGCAGCCGGGTTGGGGTTCGGGGGAGCCAGGACAAGAGTCCCCCGCGAGCAGCGCTGCAAACCTGCCTGGGGGCCGCGTGTAATGGGGCGTGGGAGCAGGTTGGGGTGGCTGTGTGCTGCGGGGGCCGGGATGCTCCAGCCCCATGGCTTCTAGCTGGGACACGCAGCCCAGTGGTGGGACCAGATTTGCCAGCCCGTGGCTCCGGCTTGCACCGGCGCCTCTAGGCCAGCAGCCCCCTTTGCTCTGCCGCTGCCCCTGGGGCAGGGAAGGGGACCTGTGATTTACAGGGGTGACGTGTTTTACTTAAAACAAGTCAAACAAAAGCCCGGTTTGTTTTGCGGAGCACAGACTTCCTGGGGGGATCAGCCCAGACAAATGACTCCACTCCCATTTATTAAACATTTGTGGCCATGCGATCAGCTGGCGCTGGGAACGGGCTGGGACAATATTCTCCCCTTCCCAGCCTCTGCAGCAGGAGTGATTTCTGACGTCTCTGCTCAAGCAGAGCTGTGCCGCAGGGGTACCAGCTCCCTGTTCCAGTGCCTTTCAGGTATTTGAGGACAGTGATATGATCCACACAGGCCATTGCCTCTGGACTGTTTCCCTGCTCAGCCCTGCACCAGCATCCGCACTGGGAGCAGACTAGGGGCACACGTCCCTTGTGCCAGCACCATAGTGAGGGTTTCAAGGAGGCTGTGTGGCACTGAAGGGGTGCAGAGCAGGCTAGGGGCACACGTCCCTTGTGCCAGCACCATAGTGAGGGTTTCAAGGAGGCTGTGTGGCACTGAAGGGGTGCAGAGCTGAAGGGGCCCTGCTCCTGGTGTGTTTGCCAAGGGGAGTGCAGGGGCAGCAGGGCAGAGGTGCTGTTGCTGAAGGACAGCCTTGGAGGCTACCTGCAATCTGTAATGATTAGGAAGCTGCTCCCAGAAGGGGTTTATTGCCAATAAAGCCAGCTCAGCACAACTGCTGGGGCATTAACCCTTATCTGCCTGGCGCGATAAGAGCCCTGGGCTTTGCCTTCCGGCCCCAAGAGAGCAAACACACGCCACAGGGCATGGTACAGACTGCTCCGTGCCCTGTCGCCCTGGGGACACAGCCAACATCCTGTGTGGGTGGGACGCGCCGCCCCAGCACGTGCTCCCAGAGCCCCTGGCCCCGGCTGCCCCCGCCTGCTGCCCTGCACGCAGGGGTGAGTAGCAGGAGCCGCAGAGGTGAAGGCTCTCTACTCAAACTCCCAAGGGGTTCAGCTGTACAAAAGCAGCATCCTGCTTAATTAAAAGCAGACCTGCTATAATGAGCCTCCCAGCACAACAGCATGGCTTGGGCAGTGCTGCTAGAACAGAGGCTGGGAGTCAGCCTCACTGCAGGACTGAGACATGAAGTGGCTCAGGGGCTGGGAGCCAGGGCTGGGTCACCCTGTGACTGCCTGCAAAGCCATGTGTCTCTTGTCCTCCCAGCTCCGCCAAGGAAATACAGCCTGTCTGATCCAGCCTGCTGTTGCGTAGTACCTCAACAAAAATAATTTCTAAAATTGCTCCTGGAGTGGGGCCTCTGCTGGGTCCTTCCCCCCAGGTGGGGTCACACCCCATCCCTGGACTGTTGGCTCCCATCACAGCACCCAGCCCTGCTGGTACTGAAACCAACAGTGATCATGCCTGCCCTGCAAGGGGAACATCTCCCAGCCTGTGCCAGGAGGAGACTGCTCCCTGCTTGAGGCTGGGATGGCACACACCACTCTGGATATGGGTGCACTGGAGTGCCTTGCAAGAGCCTTTCCAATTGTGATTTTTTTTTCTGTTGTTTTGTCAGCTTTTTCTTGCTGCTGAGGAGGTCAGAAGTGTTGAGGAATATACTTAGTGCAGGTACCTTGGTGTGCAAGCTGCAGGTTGTTCCCTGGACAGGGGGAAATGGCTGGAGCTGCAGAACAGGAGCGGTGAACTGGCACCAATCCTTTCCCTAACAAAGGACATGGGGACCTGTGGCACAGCCCAGCAGGGAGGCGGCCAGTCACCCAGAGACTCTGCAGGACCCAGTGAAGACCGAGGAGACCCCAGACTAAATATCACCATTGGGCCAAGAGGCACATACAGCACAGACTGTGAGGGTGTAAAACCTCAGGGATTGCTGCATTCAGGTCCCTCCCTGGGAACACCCAGCTTGACCTGTTGTCATGTCACTGCACCACAATTAAATTAGGAACCAGAAGTCTCAACTCTGTTATGGTAAACATGGAGTTGAGTCAGGGAATGAAACTTGTCTGACAGTGTGACTGTGGGATGTGCAGGGAGTCAAAGGGGGCACCCACTGGCTCACTGGAGCCACCCACTGCGAAGGAGCTTTGGTCCCAGCAGTGAAAGTGCAGGGTGGTGTGAGTGTGACCCCCAGAGTGGCTCCTCAGTGCTCAGACAGGATTATCTCTTTAAAAAGAGGGCTGTCAGCAATGACTGGAGGCTCCCACAGTTTGTCCCACTGCAGAAGATGGGCTGTAGCTCCGTTCTCTAGAAAACATTATGAGTTCTTGAAACCGTAAAACAATCTGGCTGGTGTTTCTCCCTCTGATGCTGGAAATCTGGACAGTGTTTGTAGAAAGAGAGGAAGCAGGATATAGATGCGTGCTGAACCTCAGTTACGTCTCTTGCCTGGCTCTGGCCCTCACAGCCCTGCTGCAGCCTAGGCACAGATAAACCCCCATCCCATTTGGCAGTTGACATACACGGGGCATCTGCCAGAGGAGTGGTACTGGGCCCCAGCCCGCCCAGCCCAGCAGCATCCTCACTGATGCTATGACTGGTATAAAGCAAGACCAACACAGGCTGATCCTGCCAGGCTAGGGAAACATTTGGCTTTTTTGCATCACCAGTATCAGGCTGAGCCTCATCCCTGCCTCCATCAGCAATGGGCTTGTGTCTGGACCTGGAAGACAACCTGCCTTTGTTCCAGCAGTGAAATGAATCCTCTTTATGGCAGGAGAGAGCAAATGGTCCAGTGCACTCAGGCGTTCAACAGCAACATGTAAATGCAAAGCAATACTGGAGACCTGTATGGCTGCAGAAGAGAGGCTGGGACACCCTTCAGAGCTGTATCAGTGGGTGCTGGAGGAGATGATGAGCATGGAGAGGAAGGGGAAGCTTTGGGATAATGCATTAGGACAAATCCTTCCAGTACGCAGTGTTTCCAACCAAACCAGTCCCCTGCATGCTGAAAGGACAGGGAAATCAGAGCACTTATCCCTAGTTTTGCATCTGGGAGGGCTCTGCTTGGTAATCAGCTGCACAAGGGTCTCACAGCAAAGACTCTGACAGGCCTGATGGATGCTTCCTTTCTCCTTGCAGCCAAGGCTCGCTCCTCGCTGTGGGATCAGTGCTGGTGTGTCCCACAGCACAGAGCTCTGCACTTCCCTTCCCACGGGGCATTTGCTTTCAGCCATCCTTCAGCTTTCATTGTGCTTCGAAACAGAGAGGCTGGCAGCTGGACAGCCTGGGCTGGTGTTTCTGAGCAGGCTCCAAGCAGATGTTTGTGCTCACAGACAGGGCTGGTGCTCACTGCCTTCCCCGCTGGGCTCAGCTGCGTGCGGGCGGGCTGCAGGCCTGTGGGCAGCCCCTTGCCTGCAGTGCTGCCTGTTTGGGGCAGCTGCCCCCAGAGGTTTGAGAGTGGGTCTGGTGCTGGGCACAGGCTGAGTGGGGTCATGTCTCCTCAAAGAGATGAGGAGCTTGACCACCCTGGCCACCCACGGCTGAAGTAATGGATGAGGGCTGTGGGATGAGAGCCCAAAAACAGGCAAAGGGGAGAGTGGCACGGCTGAGAGCTGCATTGTGCGTGCTCAGGCAGTGTCACAGTGAGCACCAGGGTCATAGAGAATCTCTTGGGAAGCTCCTCCTACGCTGGGTCAGCCCACAGCACAGTCACCACTCCCTCTTCTCTCATCCTTGCCCCCACTGCAGATCTTGCATGGGGTGAGGGGCTCTATTATCGCTCAGTGTTTGCCAGACTGGAGGAGCATGCTATGGTTGAAACTGGTTAACCATCTCCCATGTGAAAAAGGACAGGAACAGGTCTGACAGGATGGACTGTCCATGGCCTCCCATCCTTCACAGGGGAGGCTCGGACCCAGCTGGTCCCGTGCATGTGCTGGTGGTTGGGGCTTGCTCCAGCCATGGCCCTGGTGTCAGCCACATTTCACAGCTCAGAGCTGTCCCTCTTGTGTTAAAGCCCAACGAGACACCCCTCTCTAAGTAAACATGAGCCAGTTTATTGCTTGCTGGAGTCGTTTCCCAGGAAGGTCAGGAGGGCTTTCCTTGTGGCTTGAGACAGCCTGCTAACCTCCACTGAGCAAAGGTGTTGCAAGAGCACCATGGGCTGGGACAAACAGCACTGGGCCCTAGGGATGCCTGCAGCCTGCTCTAAACCTTGGAACATAGTCCTGTTTGTCTTCTCTTGCTCTTCAGGATGCTGTGCTCTGGGTTCCCCCTCCCACTTGTTTATGGCACTGATGCAGAAAATTGTGATGGCTGTAATTGCCAGCAGTTTGCTGATTGCATGTTCACTTGGTTTACTGGGCTGGAGACAAAAGAGCTAAATCCCCTTCCAAGGTCTGAAACCGTGTCATCCCAATGGGCAATAATGAGAAGGGGTTTATTTATGCATTTGCTTGAAGAGCATCTGGATGTAAAATAAGACACATGCACCTCAGGGCAAGGGCAACTGCCAGCATCCGTGGGGACTACCCTGTGACACTGGCTCACTGCCCCCATGTGTCTGTCTGCACCAGGGAGGCAGCTAGGCACTCCCTCATCCCCTCCAGGCTTCATGTGCAGGAGGCCAACCCCTGCACAGGCTTTCAGATCTTCTACCACCAATCTCTCTGCAGCCTGGGGAGATTGACAGAAAGCTTTCCCCAAGGGCTCAGGCACCAAGGACCCAGCTTCTGTGCCGGAGCCAGCCCAGCATTCCAGGGGACTGCTCCTGACAGTGTCTCTGCCTCCAGCAGGATGCTGCCAAGATGCTTTTGAGAAGGGGGAACCCCACCCTGAGTGTGAGACCCCAGCAGGAGCTCGGCTGCAGCTGCAGCAGGGCTGAGCAAAGTGATGCAAGATGTCTGGAGACAGCCAGCTACCGGCAGGAGCGTGTGGGAGAGGCGCTGCCCTCCACGGGGCTCTGCCTGCGTGGGAGGGACCACACAGATGCTTCATCGTCCAGCCCATCACAGCCTCAGGATGCCAGGAAATAGGAGCACAGATTTTCCATCCACCCCCAAACTGGGTAACCCCTCCAGAGCTGCCCCATCCCCCCAAAAAACAGGGGAAGGGGGCAGTCTAGCCCCTGGCAGGGGTCTGGAGGAGCTGTGTGCATGCTGCTGGGTGCTGAGGTGGGTCAGGTATTGTTCTCTGGGATCACTGTGTCTGAGGAAGTTTTGCATGGAACCCCGGGGATGAGTGAGTGAATACTTGGCCAGGCAGAGCCCATGAGGGCAGCCTGGGGAGAAGGACAGTGGAGCTGGGGCTGGTGTCAGCAGAACACAGTGATGGGGACACCCTGACACCTCACTGTGTGAGCTGGGAAGCACCAACAGCTGCAGCCCTGCCAAGCCCACAAGGAAGGACCATATGCACAGCAGCGTCAGAGCATGTTCACACAGAGAGAGTAAAACTTCAGATGCTGGGTGTTGTTTCAACCCCAGAGCCTCCTCAATAGTGAGTTGCCCTCCGGAGACCTCCCCTCTGGACACAGAATGGAAGTAGCAGCCTCAGCACTTTGTCAGGAGCAGCGAGCTTTCTGCCTCCCGGCCCTGTTGAATAGCTGCAGAATTCATTACAGCCCCGTTTCACTTCTCCCTCCAATTATCCCTCCGGACAATGGGCCGGGGCTGCAGCGGAAGGTCCCTTTCAGGAGGTGCCGGTGGCAGGAGTTGCTGCTGGGGCTCGGCCGAAAGCTCCTTTGCCGGGGGGCAGTGACCTGAGTCCTGCAAATGCCACTTTTCAGCCGGGGCAGTAGGCATGCACAGGGTGGCAGGGCAGCTGAGCACCAGGCACTGGGAGATGCTCCCTGCAGGGCAGGAAGCGCTCAGTAACGAGAGCTAGCCCCAGTCTGCAAACCACCTGCAATGTGTTGCAGGGTATTTCAGTCAAAAGTAAGATACTGGAGATTACTTTAATTAATTTAATTTTAATAAATTTGTACAGATAAAATGACAAATTTTAATAAAATTTGTCATTTTATCTGTACAAACACAGTAGTGATTTGGCCCATTTGGCACTTCTCTGCACAGGGATTGTGCAGCTGCCAAAGACCACAGGTGGTGCTTGCATTGTGGCTCATGGGACTGGGCTCCTGCAGGTGACACCTTGTATCCAAGGTCCCAGATATCATCCTTGCTGCACTGGCCACCCAGGTCACCACTCTCCAGCCAGCCAGGTGTAGGCCCATCAGCTTCTAAGGTGAAGAAACAGGCAGCAGTCAGCAGCAGAGCCATTGGTATTCTCTGAGAGCCTGCAGCTGATGTTGAGGATCATGGGATGGATGTGATCCCTGGGTAAGGGCTGGCCTTCACTGTTTCCTCCCTGACATCTTGGAGAGGCCCCTCACCTCCTGAGGTGCTCAGCCCCAGCCATGCTCCTTGCAGCACAGCTCCCCAGAGCCTTCCTCCTGCCCGGCAGGGCAGAGCTCACCGAAGGGAGATTTGAGCGGGGATTATGCTCAGAGTAAACTTCGGTGTGGGGAAGGGGGAAAGGGCAAATGCCCAAAGTCTTCAGGCTTCGTGGGGGAGTTTGCAGCTGTGCAGGCAGGGAGGTTTGTGCAGCTTTTTGTTTGCTTGTTCCTTCCACCGCTGGCTTTGCAAGACTTAGGAGCGGTTTTGGAGGAGCTGGCACAGGAGAGTGACTTTGCAGCAACAGGTCCAATCCTGACACACTTGAAGCCATCGCCAAAGCAGGCTGTGCCCCAGCTGGAGAGCCTGCTGAGAAACCCCGGGAGAGCGAGACAAGGACTGAGGACGTTTCCGATGGAGGCAGACAGGACACTCAGCCTACTTAGTTTATCAGGAAGAAGATCAAGAGGTGGCTTGATTACAGTCACAAGGACCTTGGTGCGAAAGTATCCTGGCAGAAATAACAAAGCAGGTACTTAAGAGCTCTTTAATCTAGCAGGGAAAGGCAAAACAAGGGCCAATTTGCTCCACATTTCCAGCAGTTCAGGTGATTAACTCCAGAAGGAGAGGCAGGAACACAGGCTGCCCTCCCTAGGCTGTTTCGGGGCTGGCTGGGAACTCACACCTCAGTGTCACCCGGAGCAACATATTTTACCTTAACATAAGCTACAAGAAACTTTGGGAAATGACAGAAAGGCTCAGAGCTGGGACGGCATTGGGTCCCCTCTGCGTGGGTTACAGAGGGCACATCTCATCTGGTGAGGTGGTCACCACTGGTTCCTGTGACAAGGCAGAGACCTTGTGGCACTGTTCAGGAGCAGTAGATAGTGTGACATCGGTGTATGGTTCTGGCCAGTGAATCTGTAAAATGGTGTTTCCAGCTGAGATTGCAGCTCTTGGTGCCCAGGGGATCTCCAGGTGCTGATCTTCCAACTCCTGAGCAGAGGGACAGTTGATCCCCTCTCTAGAAGCTCACAAACCTGACCAAAAGCTCCCGAGGCCACAAAGGAGCTGGATCACCCAGCAACCAGCAGCACTCAGAGCAGATCATGATAATATGCCCCTGGGATCTCCCAATGAACACAGATAACAGGTACTGAGCATGATCTCCATCATGCCAAAAGCACAGTGAAGCAGGAGGAACAGAGCCCTTATCTCATTAAGCCATTCATGTTTCTATTTAAGTCCTATTATCCCCTCATTTTTGCAATTTTTCTGGTTAAAAATCAACAGCCTGGCCAAGGCCTTGTTGCAAAGCATTGGGAAGTGCCCTGGCCCCAGGCAGTGGCGTGGGGACCCTGTGTGCAGCCCTGATGCCCGGCGTGCTGCCAGTGGGGCTAACAAAAGGCCAGCAGCGGGGCCAGCCCATGCTGGGAACGCAGCGGTGCCGCTGTTGAATAGCTCTTCCCGCACAGAGGAAGGCATGAAGAGGCGTAATCAAATAAGGGTATCAGCATGGTGCTCCTTGAACGACGCTCCCAGCGTGAGCCGGCGGCGGGGCCGGGTGGAGGTGACAGGTATCTTTATCCCACCATGCAGGAGAGCTCCAACGTCCCGCTGGCAGGAATTTGTCTGCAAATTTTCCCCCATTGAAAGAAGAGAGGGGGCTAGCGAGGCACGGGCTGAGATGATCGCTTGATTAAGGCCAGGGCAGGCGAGGTGGAGAGACGGGGCAGTTCCCAGGGAGCCGTGCTCCCAGTCCTTAACCTCTCCTCGGGAGACCGCAAATTATATCTGTTAATGTATCAGCCCCCTGGTATCCTACAAATAGGTCGTCTGGCTAAGTGTGTGTCAGACGTTCACAGGAGGAGTTGTTACCTTTTCATCGCTTAATGATTTTCATCATCATCTTTTAATTTATCTTGCAATAAGCTTTAACCCGGTGAGTCCCGGGGAAGGCCGGTGAAGAGGCTTACCAGCCCAGCTGGACCGTAAACACAAGCAGGAGACACTGGATTGCAAAGAGAGTTTGAAGAACAGAGGGAAACAGTTTTATCAGCTCTCCCGTGAAAATGGGAAACCTTTGCCATGGACACAGGAGTATTCCCAGCCCTATTTCCCATCCCACTGCCCTGCCAGCTTGCGACATGGGGATGTGCAGAGCTGGGGTCCGTTCTGCCAGGGACCAGGAGCGGCCGGAGGGAGGATGCTCCCCGGGTGTACTGGGACTGGGGAGGGAGGGAGGCACGTCACGCACTCCCCTGGGTGCCAGAAGTGATTTACACAGTGCACCCGAGAGCAGAGTCAATTAAGGTCACATTTCTGTGTTGCTAAACAACAGGCGGCTCTGGGTTCAGGCCCGCTGAAAAGGAAACAAAAGCCACCCCTTGAAACGGGGGCTTTGAGCGGGTTCAAAGGAGCACGGAACAAAAGGCGGGCTTTGTGGCTGCCCTCGCCCGCGCCTTCCCGGGCCCTTCCGCCACCAGAGACACCGTTCATGTGGCAAGGGGGAGCTTTTAATTGTCCAGCACAAACAATGCTGGCATATTTAGGCCGGCCTCATTACAGAGCCATCCGAAATGCTTGAGAAGCATTCCCATCGCTTAGCATAAATAGCAGAAACGCTCTTTCACCAGCAGAGCAGGTCCCATCTGCTCCCAGCCCGGCCTCACCTTGACTTGCAGTGGTGAGCCCACAGGGTCGTCCCCTCTGCCCCACTGCCCCCAAACTCTGGTGCAGAAACCTGCCTCCCTGCCCTAAGCCCCCCTGCTGTAGGGTGCTACCTGCACCCTACAGGAGCAGAGGGCAGGATCTCCAGGGATTTACAGAAAGGATTGCTCAACTGAATTGGCTGCTGTGGCAGCCCTGTCTGGGGTTTGCTCTACCCACCCGTCTCCAGCAGCTTGGCTATGGTTGCTGGGAACTTGAGGGGCACCATTCACTCCTCCTGACTGGACAAGGCAGTTCGCATGTGGCCCCACTGGGTGCTGGCTAATGTCCCCTGTGGGGAATGAGACATGGAAGGTCTTGGAGACCTTCCCCAGCTGGGCTGAGAATAACACAGATATCTCCCAGAGAAACCCAAACCCGACTGAACGAGGGTCTGGGCTCTTCAAGGCTATGGCTGTTTCAGGTTTACACCCCACTGCACTTATCAAAGCTCCCTCCAGCTTCCCAGCTGGTGCGTGGGTGCCCTGGAGTGAGCCGCCCCGGCAGCCGCGGCTCCCGGCGCAGGACAGCCAGGGCAGGCAGCCTGTTTCCACAGCGTGGGTCCTGGCACGGAGCCTTGTCAGCCCACAGAGATCAAAGCGAGCAGCGTTTCCCGACCGATACCTGATCCTGGTGCTGGAAGGGAGCCGCGAGGCTGCCAAGTGCCTCCTTCACTGTTCCCACCGCCACGCACCGAGCGCACCGAGGGCTCCGCACCTCTGGGCTGCGTTTTACGGTACTGTGGTTTCTGCCAGCTCCCTCTTCCTCCTCTTTTGCCTCCCCTTTCTTGCAGGCAACCAGCTCTCCACACCCCACAGTTTATTAAAAATCCTGGGCACCTTGAAAGACACAACACAATAGTGTACTTGTTACAGCTGCCCAGTATTAATGGACTGCCCCTTTTGATTTTAGAGTGGAACTTTTGGCAGAAAACCAGCATCCAAAAGGGAAAATTTCTGTAAAGCTCGGCAAAAAGGGGGTGGGGAGGGAGGAGAAACAGCCTGTAGCTTTGATCAGAAAAGCTTGAAGATGAATCATGGTGATGCCCAAAGCAGATTTGCTGAAGTTTGATTGCAAAGAGGGGAGCCAGGAGTGGTGATGGGGCTGGGGTGGAAGGGAGCCCCGGCAGCCAGAGGTTCAAAGGCCTCTGCAGCAACAAGCAGAATTGGAGGATTATTCACTTTCTATATTTCCACTTCTGCAGCACACATGGGAATCTAATTGGCCAGGATGAGAAATACAGCTAGACAGCTTACAAGTGGACTTGGGAAGACAAAAATATTTGCAGCTGCAAGCCATTAAAGGCAAACCCAGCCTTGCTCTTACACTTTAATTACCCTGCTGTATGCTTTCCTCACGTACCAGAGCTAGTGTCAGCCCAAAAACCTTTCTGATCTTAAAAGGACAAGCACAATACCTGGCTGCACCAGGGCAGCAGCACTCCAGCACAGCAGCACTCCACAGCAGCAAGGGCTGAACACCTCACAGGGCACCAGGCATCAGCTCTCACCCACTGCTCCTGCAAGGCTGATGGCAGCCCTGAGTCCCATCAAAGAGATTAGCTTGGCTTTTTGTGGAGGGAGGGCATCCAGCCTTGTAGATTTGGAGCTTCCCATGCACCTTGTGCTCTGCAAGGTATACCCAAGCTCATGCCATCATCGCCTTCCTGTGACAAGTGGCAAAAGCCTTGGCAGTGATCACCCCTGCCTCCCCAGTTCTCCCTGCTGCTGCTGCATTTCAGCTGAGATGCTCATTTCCCAAGGTCCAAAAGCACTGGCAGGGAGATTTCCCCTTCACTGGCACCTGGACCCACCCCGATGGCTGGAGGCAAAGGGTGGCAGAATGACCCCATCTCCTCATCTCCACCACAACAGCCACGTGTCCAGGTGACTCTTGGCAGGGCTCTGGGCACTGCAGGCTGCAGTGCAGCCACCCTGAGGCAGCACAGCACTGCCTGCAGGGGCCTTTGAATTTGGTGAGGGGCGATGCAGTGACCATCACAGCCCAGCCTGCCCGGGCCAGCACCGTGCTGCTCCCAGCTCTTTGACCGCTCGTTTCCTTTCCTGCTCCTGCACCGACAGCAAAAATGTTATTCCAGGTGCTGGCCCCAGCCCTGCTCACTCCCCCACATGCTTCACCCTGCTTCTCCTGAAACCTGAGGAGAGCTGAACTCATTTTATGCCATTTTATTTCAATGTTTGGAGGGTTAACCTTGTGCCAGGCATTTTTAGTTCTGCGATAAACACAGGAGAGGAGAGGGCCCACAGCTTTGCTTAATGAGCAATTTTTTTACTGACTATTTTGAAGCTTTGACGCAATCTTCTTTCAAATGCATNATTTAAGAAAGGGGGGAAAAAAGGAGATGACAAGCTCCCTCTGATACATGCTTCACCCTGCTTCTCCTGAAACCTGAGGAGAGCTGAACTCATTTTATGCCATTTTATTTCAATGTTTGGAGGGTTAACCTTGTGCCAGGCATTTTTAGTTCTGTGATAAACACAGGAGAGGAGAGGGCCCACAGCTTTGCTTAATGAGCAATTTTTTTACTGACTATTTTGAAGCTTTGACGCAATCTTCTTTCAAATGCATGAGCTTGTGGGGAGAGGGTGTTTGAGTGTGGACTCATTTTAAATTGAGCTTAAAGTTGCTTGGCAGCTCTGAAGAGGCATTGCAGGACATAGGCAAGGACCCCAGAAGATAAGGAAGGACCCTCAGGGAGAAGATCTGAAGTGAATATATGTTGTTTGCAATAGTTTGAGATGTTAAACCCAGGTGCATGCATGGGACAAGGAGACCTGCCTGGAAATGCTGGTGCTGGGACTGTGCACCAGGGTGTCAGCTGGGATCTCCCTGGTCCTGAGTCCCCACAACCCCTGTGCTGGGGGCTGAGAGAGCTGCCCTGCTCCTGGAGATGTTTCTGGGGAAAACAAAGTCCAACAAGGAACTGCAGGAGCAGAGGGGCTCAGGAGCCCATTGCTGCCCTGGGGCATCTCTGCAGGAGCCATCATGAGAGGGGTGCACAGGGTGACACTGTGTCCCCAGCACTGCCAAGGGCTGATGGGCACAGAACAGCAGAGCCAGGATAGAGCAGGGACAGGGGTCAGCCCTCGCAGCAGCCAGGAGGACCCAGCTTATCTTTCTACCGCCCCAAGCCCTGCCTCCCTGGCAGGACAGGGGTGTGTGCCCGCAGAGCCCACCTGTGCCCAAGGACAGTGAGGGGGCAGCCACAGCCATGAACGACAGAACGACAGGTGGGGAGGGTGAAGCAAAGGCTAAATTAGGATGCTGGGCACTGCTGGCTGCCAGCCCAGTGCCGCCTGCCAAAAGCCCTTTGGCAGACGAAAATCAAATCCCGGTGGGAAGATGATGCCTGGGGCTGGGCTAAGGGCAAAGGAGTGATGTTAGTCCCTCCACAGGGTGCAGGCTAGTGAGGACCATTCCGGACATTGTGTCCCCAGCAGGAATTTTCTGTGAACTTCTCTCACACCCTGGTGGAGGTTCCCTGTGACCTCCAGGAGAAAATTGGCTGGGGGACACATCTTGGGGCCAGGGAGCCAAGGAGGCTGCTGTGTGCCTGGGCCAGCATGGGCTGCTCCCAACTCTGCCCTGCGCGGCTGCTCCCGGCCCCTGCCGAACCCTGGGGGGCAGCACGGGGGGAGCAGGGGCTCCAGATTGGAACCACATGGAAGCACATTTGCAATGAATTAGGCTGGAAGCCAGCAGCTCTTGCTTGGCTGGGTGTGCAGCCAATCTTTGGGGATTGTCAGCTCCTCCCAGGTTTCCACAGCGGATGTTCCCTGGCCAGAGTGCAGCTGGGCTCTGTGCAGAGCTGCGGCCAAGGCAGCCCAGAAGGAGATGAGCACACGTGCAGGCAGGGACCCCCGCCCACACACACACAGCCCCGCTGGCTCAAGTGGGCCCCCACATGCTCCTGGCCTGGGCTGGGCAAGGTTTCAGGGGCTGAGGATGCTCTGGGGCAAGGCAGTGGTGGTTCACAGGACGAATTATTTGGCCACTTCCCAGCCTAGCAGCCCCAGGGTGAGCATCATGGCTCACTGCCTGCCCTGGCTCACCAGCCCCTCAGGCTGCACCCAGAATTAAGCAGATGAGGGGCTCTTACTCAGGCATTACTCAGGTGTGAAATCACATCTCGGGGTACCTGAGAAAAGGGCAAGATCCAAAAGGCGGGGAAGAAAAGCTCCACCTGGCAGCCCTCTCGAGAGGTGAGAGGGTTAAGGCACTGGTGCAGAAAGGCTTTGAGTGTGCATGTCAAAGAATGACACTAACAACTCATGTGACAACCTGCCAGGAAAACTTTTCAGATCATAATTCGCATAGCGTTTGTATCATGTTCCCTTCCTGTTTAAAAAGGCAATATGGAAACCGTGCAAGGGGTTATTTGCTGGTCAGGCTGATCTGCTGGTTATGCTCCCTGTCACGCGCGTCCCTTAGGAAGTGATGCCACCATGACAGACATAATTTCTAAAAATAACACCATCCCACACATTAGTCTTTAGTACCATTTGTTCTAATTATTCCTTGCCAGCTAAAGAATAATGTCTGATCATTAGCACTGGGTGCATACTAAGCCCCTGCCAGAGCAAGAAGTTGGGCTACCCCCCCACATGCCACCTGAGCATCTTCCTTGGTGGAGTGTCTACTGATGGCAGAAAACACAGAGGGGACACTGCCTTTCTGTGCCCACCCCAGCCATTTCAGCCCTCACAAACCAGTCAGGAGTATTCCACTGACCCTGCTCCACCTCTACAGGACAAATCCTGGGGACACGCAGAGTCCCTGTGCAGCAGCAGAGCCACAGCACGATGCTCAGCTGGGTGTGTGCGGGCCCCAGCAGCACTGTGGCTCTCTGATAAGGCCGTGTCCGTCTCTTGTTTCGCGGGTGAGGGTATTTATGAAATGACAGGCTGCAGTGTTAATCTCTGGTTGGCAAGGGAGCCTGCTAGCAGCCTGGCAGCCGGGCACAGCCGGCGAAAGCCTTTTGCTGCAGCTGGGGCAGGGAGGTGCTCGGGGAGGTTCTGGAGATCAGCCCATCTGCCAGTTGCTTTCACCTCCTGCACTTTGCACAGCCCCTGCTCTCTGACACCCATGTTGCTTGTGCCCAGCTCCTGGTTCAGAGGGGCTGGGGCAGGAGCTGCCTGTGTGTGGGCATCCCCACTGGGTTAGCTGACCTGCAGGCCCCTCATGTTCTCCTAGAATTGCCCTGGAACAAGATTGGCCAAAATGCAACTCCCCCTTGGATTTCTTTATCACCCACAGAACACTGGTGAAGGAAGGGAGGCCACCGCCAGGGAACATCTGGGCTCCATTGCTCATTGTCTGAGCAATGAGTGCTCAGACACTCATTAATTGATGTCAGCGCTGAAGACAGAAGGGACGTCAGATATTAAATAAACACGACCGCGCTCTGCAGACCAAGCCAGTCCCCCCGGGGAAGGCGCACATGCCCCTGCACCCACACGCTCCCCCGGCAGGCCCCAGCCAGGGCCGGGACACAGGCGGCTCACCACACACACGTGTGAGCGCAGCCACACGCTCGCCCGCTCCCACACAGCTCCGGTTTCATGTCAGCGAAGGCAGAGCAGGGTAAAAAATAGTCCTTTTCCTTTTTGGTTTTCCAGCTGGCAGATTATCTGCAAGTGCAGAAACTGCCAAAAACTTTACCCAGTGAAAGAGGGGGATGTGTGGAAGGTGGTCAGTGCCCTCCAGGGTCTGGGCTGGCTGATATTCCCCGTCCAGAGTTGCTGCTTGGGGTCTCACCTCTGGCCTGGACACATGCCTGTGGCGAGGAGCAGCTGCATGCCCGTCCCTGTGGGTGTGCACACACCACGTGTGGGGCTGTGCAGGCTGTGTCCTGCCTTTACTGGTGTACTCAGCCCCTCCTGCTGCCCCCAGAGTCCCAGCACAGCCCGGCATCCCACGGGTCTCTGACCATCCTGTCAGTCCAGCCTGCGGGAATGGACAGTCCCACCCCTGCTTACACCAGGCTGTGAAAGGCTGTTTCTCTTACTCCAACTTCTATGGGCACCGAAAGTCTTTTCTCCTGCCCTTCCCCTGCCTGTGCTCTAAGGGAGAGCAAGTGTGGGAGCAGCCTGACCCCCAGAGAGCAGGGAGGCTGCCTGGCCACTGCACTGTGACAGACAGGTGCTGCAGGGCTGCTCCGGTGACTGCCAGCCCGGGGCCTGAGCGAGCCCGTGCACTGTTTAGTTCACAGGCCAGGGCAGCTCTGCCCCACAGCCTGTCTGGTGCCAGGCACAGGATGCACACTTGGGCTACTGGTCCTGCCCCAGCTCGCAGGGCTGGGTCTGGAGCAAGTCTTGGGTGCAGCATTACCCTGGGAGCAGCATTATCCCTGGGGGCAGGCTGTGGCACTAAGCTGCTTTGATGTGTGTTTTACAGCCAAACCACAGCACCTAAATAAAGCACGGACCAGTGCACACCATAGAATACTCATGATCTTCGTCCACTGCCACTGCTTTTGCTGCACTGCTGGAGCCAAGTTTCCTCCATCCTGTGGCATCTTCCATTGAACAGGAAACATTTCAGCAAGACTCATTCACCCTGCACAAGTGCGGGGGGAAAAGCAGCCCCGAGCGGGCTGGTAGGTGCCCAGGCTCAGCCAGGGTGGTCTCCCATCCCTCATGACATTAAACTTGTGGGTCCTGTAAAGGGCAATGAGGAAAGGGATGGTCAGTGACACAGGAGCACGGCACCAGCCACGGGCAGCACACAGGGCTTCCTGCTCCTGCGTGCGGCGGGGACTCATTAGCTCAGGGCTGGCTGTGCCTACTTTATTCTCCGGCAGCTTTTGTTCCCTTACAGAAATGTAGTCTCTCTCCCCCTCACCCTTAGCCCCTTTTAATATTAAGGTCAATAGGTTGACGATTAAGCAGGAAAAGGGCATGAAGAATCAACCAAATTAAATCTTGTGTGCAAACAGGTGGGTGTGAAATTTCAATCAATGGCTGGTATTAGCAGGGACCCCTGGGATCACGATTTCCCAGGGGAAGACTGGGAAGCCCCAGAGGGATTTGGGTACAAAAACTCCAGACATGGGAGAATAGAAAAAAAGTCTTCTCAAAAACCAATATTGACAAGGTTCCTGTGTTTGCACCCCGGCTTTCCCCGGCAGCACAAAGGGAGATGATTATCCCGGGTCCACTGGGGAGGGGATGACGGGAGCTCAAAGGTGAGCCAGGCCCCCACCCCCTGGCTCCCCTGGCCCCAGCTCCTCCACTTAATCCCCCCTCTCGCCCAGGCTTTGAAGTCGCCAGAGGTCGAATATGGGATGTAAATCACGTTAGACGCAGTGTGTGATCACAACGCCGCTGCGAGACAATGCCGTGCTTCCCCCGGTGCCCGGGCATCCCGCCGAGCCGCGGCCGGCCCTGGGCTATAAAAATCCCCAACATCCCCGAGCTGCGGGCGACAGCGGGGACCGAGGGTGGGCTGCGGCCGGGGACACCCATTCCCAGCGGGACAGGGCCGTGCTCTGCGCCGCGGGGCCGGAGCCGCGCTGGCACCGGCGGCCGGCGGCTGCGGGGCTGCCGAGAGCAGCCGGCTCGTCCCTGGGATTGATTAGCGAGGGCTGCGGCTGCGGAGCGATGTAAAACACGAGCCCTTCGCTGGGCGTTGGCTCCCGGGGCTGTCCCGCAGCGCTGCACAGCTTGTAGGCATTAGCATCACGTAAGGGGAGCCTGCACAGGAGGACCTGGGGTTTATTGGGCTGTAAACTGCGTTGTTCTCTTTACAGTAACGACGTTGCTGGTGAAGGGATGTGCCTTTAGCACATGAGGCTCGGGAACCAGGTGTGCCGGAAGGGAACAGAGCAGGGTTTGGAGGCTCTGCTGTCACCAGTGGGATAATAGAGAGAGAAACAAAGCAGACGTAGGAGGAAGCAGGGGGCGGCACGAAGGATATGCTACCCCTGCTCCCAGGGCTGCTGTGCTTTGCATCTCTTTGCATTTATCTGCCCCAGAGCCGACTGGCCGGTGCTCGGCCCCTCTGCTCCCTGACATGGGGCTGCACATCCTGCCCTCAGCCTGGGAAGTTCAGACCCAGGTGCAAGGGGTGACAGGGAAACAGTAAGTGACTGCTGGCTCCTTGACTCTGTTTTGATGGACTTTGCTCTGCCTTGTTCCAGCACCTCCTCTGCCTCCTGTGGCACCTGGGAAAATGTGACACATGGGGTTTGCTGCCCAAAGAACAAGGGCACTGTTGCCCAAAGCAGCAGCCCTGGGCACCAAGAACTTCCTTGCCCTGTGAAAAAGCCACTCATTTAATTTTCTCTTAGTCACGGAAGCAGCCTCCGAAAAAAAAAAGTGGTAGTGGATCGTAATAACGAACACATTTCCTATTTTCCCATTATCAAAAATGTATCCATGCTCTGCAGGCAGCAGGTTGGCTGGTTTACATTTTTTTTCACTGGTTCACACCTAAACCAGGACTGATTTTTCAAGACCAGCACTAGAGCTTACCAGCTATCACCGTCTGGCTGCACAGACCTGGATGAACTGCGTTACAGGCATGTTCCCACCAGTCTGGCTCCAAATGCCCCCTCTTTTCTCCCTGGAGCTGGCACCTGTCTTGGTGGCCCTGGCAGACCTTCCCAAGCAGATGCCTGCTGGGAAACAGAACCTGTCATACTCCCCACCTGGTGACAAGTGACAGAGAGGGTGATGGTTGATGCCAGGACCTGAAGCCCATGGCATCAAACCTCTGCACATAGCCACTAACAGGACCCAGGCACAGGTACCAATCCACCTGACCCTCCCACCTCCAGGCACCATTCCTGCTCACTGCTGCAGCGCCCAAGCCCAGGACCCTGGCAGTCAGAAGCTATCCGCTTTCAAAGCCTTTTTTTTTTCTTTTTAATTGGGAGAACAGATGATTTTTTTAAAACAAAAATACGTTGCTATTGTGGAAAATATCTGCTCTCCACAGAAAATGCCTTGCATTCGCTGTACGCATTGTGGATCATACCAGAAAACATCTGATGTGCTTCCAAAACTGCTGGGGCAGTTCTTTTCTTATTAGAGTGGAAATTTTCTTCAGGAAACAAGTTTTACCTAGTTTGCACTGCCATTTTCTGCAGCAGAAAGCAAGCAGCCCTGTCCCCATCTCACTCATTCATCTCCAGGAGGTGGCATCACAGGGGCACCACAGCATGACCAAAACCTACAGCAAAAACCATGGCATTGATTCAAGATTTGACCCAAGTCCTGTAAGCCACCAAGCATCAGCCACCAGCACCCACCCAGGTTGGCCCAAGGGGAAACCATAGTTTCCTGGGGCAAGATGATACCTCTGTGAGAAACACTGAGGAGAACACGTTATTTTACTGGTTTCTGGGTTTCAATTAGTGTTCATGCTGTACAGTCATACTGGTTAATGTTAAATAGATGTTTATCAAGCAAAGTCAAACCCAAATATTGCCATTTCAGTTTAGTATTCTTTATGATTATTCTACAGAACAGAAGAAAAGAGAAAAAACATGCAACATTTTGTTCGTGTCTTTCAAATTCATCTGTGATGAATGTAGATGTTAGGATGGTGATTACAACAACTCCACCCATGGGTTTTCCCACTGCATCCGTAGCACAAGGTGGGATGCACCTGAGGATGACTCTTATGGTCCCTCCACAACAGCTCTGGCTGGGTCTGAGTCTGACTCTGTCTGCAACATTTCCAGCTGGGGACTTTTCCTTAGCTCTGTTTCCCCCAGCAAAGCTTCTGGACACAGCAAAGAAAATTGCCTGTGCCCCGTCACCTGAAACTTGCCTTACCAAGCACTCCCCACCAAGTGTTTTTAGGTTCAACCCCCAGTGGCTCCCCTTGCACTCTGGAGAGCCTGGGGGCTCCTTAGGCAAGGGCTGCTTTCTCCAGAGATCAACCTAGGAAGTTGCTGAGGTGCCGTGTGACACAGCCAGCCAGGACACAAACATATTCTTTATTTCTTTCTCTTTTTTTCAAACAGATTTCTGAGAAAACATCTGCTGTGCCCAAAGCCCACACCCGATCTGAAGATCAAAAAAAAAAAGGGACTTTTGTCTTTTTATTAAGCATTTTAGCAAACGTGACTATTACATTCATATTATATTTCCCTGTTTTGTACAAACACGTTTAAGTCAGCACTAAGAGGATTACGTTTATGGTGGACCAATCTCTGCTCAAATGGGTTGACTAAGGAAACTCTTGTTAAACAGTATTTTCTCTAATGCCTGTTGCTTTTCTTCCTTGCTTTAGTGCTCAGACGTCTATCCAGGCTCCCTAATTCTACCCTCCCTATAAGCTTTCAGATCAAGACTCTTCCCCCCTCTGCCCCCCTCCACACTCTTTAATACAGCTGAAGATGAACATTAGTGCTTGGTTCAACTGCACTGGAAAGGGAAAGGGCAGATTCATCAAAATCTTTATACCTCCATAGAAAAATGTAGCCTTTTGCCTTTCCTCGAGTGAATGTCTTTTCTAGAGGGTATTCATTAGGGGTTTGGCCTGTTTTTGCAGACAGCTCCACAGATGTTGACATTTTTTTTCTTCACTGGGTTAAGACGCCTTCTATAGGCTTTCAGTCTTCATTTGTTACTTCTTTATTATCCAAGAGGGGTTTTTCTTTTTTTTTTTTCCGCTTCTTTTTTTTTTTTTTCCTTTTTTCCCAAGGAGTTGACTCAGTTCTCTGAAGAGAGCAGTGGTAGTCAGGCTCATTATTATCTCGGGCCCTTTTTCATCGCCCCGGCAGGCCGGCCGGGGCCGCGGGGCCATTGTGGCGGAGCAGCAGGTAGCTGTGGCACAGCGGGGTCAGCGCTCCGGCCGGCGCAGCGCCTTTGTGCGCCCGCCTCGTGCTGCCGGCTCCGTTTGTCCGGCGGTGGGAAAGGTCAGCAGCGCGCTGCTGCTCCGTACCTGAGCCTTTGTCTCCGGCCGCCGCTGAGAACTTACGTAAATAATTCATTGGAAAGCAATCGCCGGACCTGGCGGGGGGAGCAGAGGGAAGGGGTGGAGATGTGCTGGCAGGGTGGTACCAGAGGTACCTGGTGCATCAAACACGCCTGCCGGAGTCTCGGCCAGAGCTGCGGTGTGCTCAGGAAGTCACGGGCTTTCACGGGCTTGCCACATTCCATAAGGCTTCATATCATCACTTCTATTCACCAAGATAGCTGGTTTCCCACTGCAAACTTTGCTGAGAGAGCCATTTGTGTGTGTGGCTTGAAGCATGGTGCAGGCAGCAACCTGCACTGAAATCCCCATCTCTGAGACCGAACGCACCGCAGTTTGCCCATTACCATTGCCTGCAGACATACACCATCCAAATACTCATCTCAGTGCCGGTACCTCCACTTCAGCTCCCACAGAAAATTTACTGTGTATCTTGAGATTTTTCCACAAAAAAGATTGGCAGTAGGGACATGGGGACTGACAAAGGCATCATAATTCAAGTGGTGCTTCAGGACCTGCTGTAACAGAAACCTGAGGTAAGCACTCCAGCTAATTCACAGCAGGGCTCATCGTGTCACCCCATCACTGTGGGCCATGCATTATCTCAGGGAAAACTAAAGCCCTTCTGCTCTTCCTGAGAGCCCTCCCAGCCCATTCCCACACTGCCTGGAGTCACCAGCCCTGTGGAGAGCATGGAGCTCCCCAGCCGTGCTCCCAGCATGAGCTGGTGTTGGGGACAGGGCAGAGGTGACAGGTATCTTTATCCCACCCTGCAAGAGAGCTTGAAAGTCCTGCTGGCAGGAATTTGTTTGCAATTTTCCCCCATTGAAAGGAGTGAAGGGGCTGATACGACTGCTTGATTATGGCAGGGGCAGGCAAGGAGAGGGATGGGGCAGCTCCTGGGGAGCCATGCTCCCAGTCCTTAACCTCTCCTCCACAGCTGGATGATTTAGTGCCTTAGTGGGGCATGTTGGCTTCAGCCATGGGGCAGGGAGTGGGCATTAAGGGTGATGTGGTCCCAGTTAGCAGTCACTATCTGAAAGGCACTACCTGTGGTTGGGGAGGGAAGATGCCTGGCCAGCAGGCATGGCTCCCTCCTGCTCACAGAGCTTCAGGACTGTGCCAATGCTGGGTGCCCACACTGCGGGCCCAAGCACTTCCCAGCTGCCCTTGCCCAGCCAAAAGTGGAGCAGGAGGGCAGCAGCTCCCTGCTGCCTGCTGCTGCCCTGTGCTCAGCCTATGACACTGAGCTTGACTGCAGTCCACATGAGAATATTGATGGGGAGGCCAAAATCCATCACATTCAGCTCCCACCAGTATGCTAAAAGCTCTTGCCATTTTCTCTTTTTATCACAGCTTTAGCAGGATAGCTCCCATTAGCTTTACACATCATCCCTGGGGAAATAGCGCTGATAGATGTGTGAGATCAGGCAGGTGGATTTTCTTTTCATCACATATGCTGGAAAAGCCTTCCACTGCTAAAAGCAAGAAGAGACTGAGCCAGCTCTTGCAGACTGCTAATGATTCACCTGGAGGATCATGGCTGGATTTGAGGCTCCTTGCTCTGCTCTGGTGCCTGGGTACTGCCTGGCCCAGCAGGCAGGGAGGATCTGGCCTAGAACAGATCTGACTTAGGACTTTCCTTTGGGCTGGACCCCCTATTTTCCCCTGAATGGAGACTAATCTTCTTCTAGTGCAGCATTTTACCCCAGCAAATTCCCAGCAAATTCCCAGCACCACCACAGGCAGAAAGTAGCTTTTCTGTAACAGTGGAGTGATGGCATCTCTGGCTGTGCCTGCCCTTTGTCACTCTGCTGTGTTTGTGCTGGCCATTGCTCCCCCTCAGCACACCAATCTCAGTGGTGCTCACACACATGACCAGCATCAGGGATATGAAGGAGTCCTGGGCACAGGATCCACAGCAGCTTCTGCATGAACATTGCAAGGGCTGAGGTTTATAACCCAGAAAATCTGGGCTCTGAAGGGCTCTATCTGGCGGGGCGGGAGGCGTGCCGCCCTGCCCAGAGCCACTTTTATGCCATTGTGCCTTTTCAGCATTGCATTAAGACAGCCAAAGAAGGGGGATTTTTAATGGTTCCAGGGGAACAAAGCGGAAACATTCGACCCAACTTCATTACAGAATCATCTGAAATGCCTGAGAAACGTTTCCCACTAATTATCATAAATAGCCGAAAAAAATCCTTCCCTCCCAAAGCAGGTTCCAGCTGCCCCTCTGTGTTTTCTCACCTCCACTTCCAATAGCCTGACCCTGCCCCTGCACAAAGGGGAGACCCCATCTCTGCTCCCCCCACACTCAGGGGCTCTAAAGAAATACAAACAGGCAGCAGATTAACAGCACTTGTTTGCACCTTAAACAAACAGGAACTTCCGCCCCTCCAGGCTCTCTCACTGCCCAAGGGAGGATGCACCAGCTTGTTTTTCTTGCCCTTGCTCTCATGCCCTGCCCAAACCCTGGGTAAAAGCCTGGACAGCCCAAGGCATGAGGCAGACAGGATGAGAATGCCGGGGTGTCAGCCCCCCATCTGCCTGAGCCTCATCCCTCATGCTGTGTGTCCTCCTGCTGTCCATCTGCCCCTGGCCCATCTGCCAGACCCCTGCTGCAGTAGGGTTGTGAGATGCCAAGGGCAAAGCAAATGAAGGAATGTCCCAGTTCAGCTCTTGCCCCATGTGTCTCACAGGGCTCCTTGCAAGAGGCAGCCTGATGTGGCTGGATGGGTACTGTGAGAGGGATGCTGAATGTGAAGGATGGAGAGGGGGAGACAAGCCATCCAGAGGGCACACAGAGGAGTGGTGCTGGTGTTCAAAACCATCAGCAGCATCGAGGAGCCACAGCAGCACACTGAGCAATGACTTCCAGCCCACCAGCCATCTCTGCTGGCTGCAGTAGGGGATGGATGAGTGCTGCACATGCCTGGGCAGCCAGACCTGAGGCTGATCCCAGCAGCTGCCTCTTCTGCCAGGGAGCTGCCCCAGCTCATCCTCAACCTGCAGGCCTTGTGTTGCCCATCCCACTCCTCCAGTGGCATTGCCAGCATCTCCCTGCTCCTACAGGAACAGGTGTCAAACCAGCTCCTTCTTGCTCTGCCCACCGCACACAGAGAAGTCAGCCCCCAGCTCCCCATGCCTCTCAAATCACACTAGCAGCTTTTGAGACACTGCTCCCAGCACAGCTCAGCGCATGTCTGGGACCAGCACACGAGGCAGGCACGCAGGGAGGAAGCTGTGGCAGCGTGGCCATGAGCTGGGACAGGTTCCCATCAGAAGCCAGCAGGGAGATTTGCCCACCAGAGGCCCAGGCTTGCTCCTCACGTGGGTTATTGTGCAAATCCCCTCATGCAGGTGTTCATTGCCCCTCTTCCCATGAGCTACAAGAAAGAGTTTTGCTTGCGAGCCCCCTTCCTGCCCATAGGGTGCCCCAGAGACAGGAAAGGGAGCTGAGGCAGGTGGCAGGGACAGGCCTCCACACCCGCAGCACGGGTTGGCTCCTGGCAGGGCTGACATGCAGAGGGTTACAGGTCAGTGCTGCAGCATGAGTGACCCTGCTTTGGGAACCACTTCTCACCTGCACAGGGTAGGAAGAGAGCCAGCAGCAGCTGCAGGACTCCCAGGCCATGCTGGAGACCCCTGGTCCCAGCGCTGCTCAAGCACACACCTGTGTGGTGTCCTTCTCTGCTTCTAACAGTTGGTCACCTGAGGCTGCGAGGACCTCAGGCAGTCACAGCAACTGGGAACAGGTGTAGAGGTGTAGAGTGTCACAAGAAACCTGGAGATGACACACAGGGATGCTCAATTTCTTTTTTTCCAAAGTGAGAACCAGGGGCATCCTGTGCAAGGAGCAGCAAGCAGAGGAAGAGCAAAGCTAGGTGATGTCTCATTCAGTGCGTGGGCAATCCTGTGCTCTCCTCACCACACGGTGCTGTGAATCTTACCTGAGTTCAGAGAAACCAGAGAAATTCACAGATTGAAGACTACCAACCACTACCCAGTGCAGTGGCGTGCTGCAAAGGGATGCCTAGGCTGCCCATAGCAGAGTGGAGAGGGTGTGCTGGGGACTCTGCACTCCACAACACCTGCCCCAGCAACTCACCTTCATTGCAGCGAGCTGTAGCCCTGAAGCAGCAAACAATGATCTCCCTGTGCAGATCCCCATGCTCTGCCCCATCTCCGTGTGCTCTCTGGCTGCTCTTGCAAGCAGGAAACCCCAGGGTGCTGCCCCACAAGCTGCTCAGGCACATCACCCCCAGGACACCCTGCATCCCTCTAAGCTCCTTCCCTCCTGGAGTTCACTGGGGCCAACAGGGGCAAATGGGAACAGCTGCTAATTCCTCCCAGCCCAGCCCAGCCATAACCCTCCAAGGACTGGCTCTAAAGTGGTGGAGGGAGCCAGCTCTTGCTTGTGAGCCAGCTGCACCAGCCTGGCCCCGGGAACACGCACGCTGTATTTTCATTGCAAATTACAAATCGATCATAGCAGGAAATTCCCGTGCTGAGAACACCCTTGGCTGTTATTATTTTACAGCACTCTGAAGCACTTAGAGGTGTTCTGGGCACTTAGAAAGATGTGGCCCTTTCAGGGTATTATGGGGCAAATTAGTTTTAAAAGCAGCTGTAGGAATGTTGGCCATTTGGCTTCCAGAGCTGGATGGGCACAGGTGGAGGCTGCAGGGCTTTGTGCTGCTTTCGGATACAGCACCACCCTGCAAAGAGGGAACCAGCACGCTCCGGAGTGAACACCTCGTGCCTGACCCCAGCTTTATTAATAACCAGTAATTAATATGAGAGCGGACGTGCCTTGTGTCTCTGAAGACCTTTTAAGATGTGATTATGTTGTGCTAATCTCACCCCGAAGTACTTCCCTGTTTAGACTGCGCTGGGCCATTAAATATCTGAAAAGCCAGCAGAGACCCCCCCCCCAGTCACCTCGGGAAGTGCTCGGGGTCTGTTCCCCAGCAGCCAGGCCCCGCTTTCAAACCCTCTAAATCAAGTATTAAGCCGAGTCCATCTGGATTGCCAGAAAAAACACTCCCTTCCCCTCATCTGTATCTCATTACCTGCTGTGCCAGCCCTGGCCCTGGAGCTGCTCGCTCCATCCCGCCCAGATGTGCTGCCCCACGCTCGCCTCCCGTATTTCACAGCAGTCAGCAGGACTTCAAGGAGCAGCTGAAGGGCCTGTAACACTGCACAGGCTCTTAGCAAGGATGTATATCCAGGTCCCTAATGCAGAGCTGCAGGCATGCACAAAGCTCCTTCCCCCTGCTCTTGCATCAGGCAGGGGAACTGGGGTGCTCAGGGCTCACTGGCCAGGAGGTTTCTGAGTTGCTTTCCCAGTTTTTCTTTGAAACACACATCCAGACTATTGCTTTTCAGGGACTCTTTTCCTGGGACACGTCCAAGCCAGGCAGCCCCTATGCCACACAACTGGGGAAGGCCACCCAAGGGCAGGACAAGACAGAGCAGGCGCCAGCAGCAATGGCAAGGAGTTGAGACAGACACCTGCAACCCTGTAGAAACTGTGATCAAATCTGGGAGCAGCTTACCTTGCACAGGGCAACATCAACACTGAACCTAGAGCGAAAAGAAAAGGTACCTGGAGACCCAAATCAAGGGAACAACCCCAGTGTTCATCAGCTCAAATTCTCCTGGAATAAAGCTTCCCAGGAAAGGTTTCAACACTTTCTGTGATGGCAGAAATCACAGAGGAACAGCCACTTTTGTTTAAGTTTGGCACTTCCCTGGGCCTGGCAGGAGCCCAGGACTGCAGAGTGAAGGCTCTCATCAACCCTTCCTCCCAAGTTTCCCAAGAGACCTGTTCCCATCCTGCAGCCAGGGCTCAGCACCAGGTGAAGTTTTGATAAAGAAGCACATGGCCAGCCATGCTGAAACATCACTCTTCCAGAGGGGCTGGGCAGGCAGCACCACAAAGGGGTTTTGGGGACATGAGATTTAAGAAGGGGAAGAAAAGCTTATTTGTTGTCTCACGGTGGCGCTGCCTGTGGAGGGTGAGCCCAGGTCCTACCCCAGCACTGACTGGGGACCCCACACTCCAGCAAACAACAGGAATCCCCCACAGCAGGTCATGGCAAGAAAAGCCCCAGGATGAAAATAGTCTTCTCACCAGGCCATCAGACATGCAAGGGAGGCTTTAATATCAGGGAGGAGGAGAGGGAGAGGGAGAG
>VXBQ01006604.1:206813-287593 GCA_013400175.1 Phainopepla nitens
TGTTCCCCCCGGGTGCTCCCCGGCTCTGCCGGGCCCGCGGAGCCCGGTCCCGACGGCCACGAGATGGTGCCGCAGCACCACGGCACCGACACGCACGGACAGAGAGCCACAGGAGCACTCAGGGACGCTCACGGGCACGGACAGACACACACGGACAGGCCCACGCTGACGCGCACAGACCCCGGGACACTCGCACAGACACGTGTGCGCTGACACCCCCGTGTGTGCAGCCACAGCCGGGCAGCACACGCCTTTCCTGTCACCCCTGGGTGGGCAGCGCTGCTGGGACTTAGAGCCTCGTCTGCACAGGTCACAGAATGAGAATCCCAGGATGGGAGAGGTCAGAAGGAACTGGTGGAAGTCATCGAGTCCAACCTCCCCACAGAAGTAGCGTTCTCTGGGTACCCACAGCTCTGTTCAGATGGCTTTTGAGTATATTCAGAGAAGGAGACTCTACAACCTCGCTGGGCAACCTGTTCCGCTCACCCTGACAGCAAAGTTCTTCCTCTTGTTTACGTGAAACTTGCCACATTCCATTTTCAGGCAGCAGGGCTGCAGACCAAGCCCTGACAGGGTAGGGGGAAGACCTGCCTGTGCACACCTGGGCTGGAGCCCACCCTGCAGCCAGGCAGCTCATGCCCCTTGCTGGGCAATCAGCAGCACTCACCCACACCTCCCCTGGACAACACAAATCCGTGTCCTGAGGTTTTGCCAGGCTGCAGCTGAGCCTCTCTTCCCTCTGCAGTGCCGAGGGAAGGTGGCTGCAGCGGGCAGCACACCATGAGCGTTCCAGAGTGGCACCTGCACCGATGCCACACCATGCACAGCCCCTGACAGGATCCCAAGGTACCACATTGACATTCACTGCCTCTCCCAGACACACAGACAGTGGTAGGGGAACAGAATGATTCCTATCTCTGCCATGGGAACTAGTAGCACAGAAATAATAGATAGATTTTAATTATATTTGAAATACACAGGAAACACATAGCTGAGAGGATAAATACCACCAGGCCAGCTGTTGCAGAGAGCTTGGTGACAGCTGGTGGCCATGGCAGCAGCAGCGGAGCAAATCGGAGGGCTGTTTGTTTCCCAGGCTGGTTCAGAGGTTGCCAGAGCAGAAGCGAACGCCTGCCTAAATTCTAGGGCACCGTGGGGAGACCTGGGGATGTGGCCTCGTTCCCGCTCAGTGCTGTGACAAGGACACTGACCTGCAGCGTGCCACAGCGGGAGCGCAGCAGCCAGGCACCCCGGTACGCTGGCCCCAGGACCTGCTCCTGCCCGGGAGGAGGGAGGCGAAGGCTGAGCTGCTGGCAGGTTGTGGCATTGCAGGCCACGCTCACAGTGCCCTCGGGGTTGGTGTAGGTGCACTGCCCCGGAGCTCCTGTGTCCCAGCCTTCCTCCGGGGGGACACCGTGTGCTCCGGGGCACTGCAGCTGCCCGCGAGAGACCTCCAGCAGGGACTGGCCCTGGAGAGCAGCTGGATTGGAGCAGAGGGCTTGGCCGTGGATGAGAGGCTCAGCAAAGCTCTGGAGCCAGCGCAGGAGGTAGGAGAGGTGGCAGTCACAGACCCAGGGGTTGTCAGAGAGCCCCACACGCACCAGGTCGTTGTTGGTATCGAAGAGCCCCGGGGGCAGGCGGGCCAGGCGGTTGTGGTCCAGCAGCAGGGCAGTGAGGAGGGGCAGCCCGGCCAGCAGCCTTGCCGGCAGGCTGGAGAGGTTGTTGTGGCTCAGCTGTAGCTCTGTCAGCCCTGCCAGCCCTTGGAAAACCCCAGTGGGCAGGTGATGCATGGCATTGTGCGAGAGCACCAGGGTTTCCAGCACGGAAAGGTTAGCAAAGAGCTCCCGGGGCAGTGTCCCCAGCTGGTTGCGAGCCAGCGAGAGGTGGAGGAGGCCAGGGGTGCCAGTGAACAAGACGGCAGGCACGGTGGCCAGGTTGTTACCCTCCAGGCTGAGGACAGTGAGGTTGAGGAGACCTGTGAAGAGGTCAGGGGCCAGGCTGCCCAGGGCATTGTGCTGCAGCTGCAGCCGCCGCAGCCCCCCCAGCCCGGAGAAGATGCCGGAGGGCAGCTCCTCCAGCTGGTTGCCATCCAGGTGGAGCTCAGTTAGCTGGCCAAGTGCCCTGAAAGCACCAGGAGGCACCCGTGCCAGCCGGTTGTCACTGAGCTTGAGGACACGAAGGGCGACAAGCGGGGCCAGCAGCCCAGCTGGCAGCTCAGCTAGAGCGTTCTGTGAGAGGTCCAGGGCCTGGAGCCGCCGGAGTGGGTGGAAGATGCCAGGGGGCAGCGCCTCGATCCTGTTCCCTGACAAGCTCAGGTCCTGCAGGCGGCAAGAGGCGGTGAAGAGCCCCGGCTGCAGGGTGCGGATGGCGTTGGCACTGAGGGAGAGCTTGCTGAGGCTGGTCAGCCCTGCCAGCATCCCAAGGCTGATGGCTGATAAGGGGTTGCCTGACACCTCCAGCTCGGTGAGGCTGGACAGCCTCTGAAAGGCACCAGCCCCCAGCTCCTGGATGTTGTTTTTGATGAAGACCAGCTTGGTGAGGGTGGTGCTGGAGCCCAAGTCCCCGCTGCGGATGCTGCTCAGGGCTGTCTCCACGAAGAAGAGGTGAGTGGCACTTCCCGGCAGGCCCTCTGGGATCTCCCTCATTCTTTCGTTTGAGCAGAAGACTTTGGAGGTGTCATAGCACTGGCAGGTGGGGGGGCAGGATGGGGACAGTGCCCCCACCAGCAGGGACCCCAGCCCCAGCAACACGCAGATCAACAGCCTGCACTGGAGAAGGAACCAAGCCTCACCCCATGCACCCACAGGCAGGCACTGCTGGGGAAAGGGTTTCTGCAGCCAGAAATGCAGCAGGATCAATCTCTGAGACACCACCAGCACAGGCAGCTGCTCTGCCCATGGGGCATCCCTCCAGCCCTTGCTGCCAGCACCTCCCCAGCACTCCCCTTGCAGGAATGGGGAGCGCTTCCCTCCCAGATGTCTCCCCAGGGTTTTTACTCTCTGCCCCAGCCCACCCTGTGACAAGCAGGGTGATGCCACCCTCACCAAAGGTGGTGGCAGCCACATCCCACAGAGCAGCAGCTGAGCTGGGACCTGTGTGGGTCTGTGGAAGTCCTGGGGGGAACCTGTACCCTCATCAGATGTCTCCACAGGCACAAAGCCAGCTTCTGGGGCAGGAGACTATGTGAAACACAGGGCTGTGCTGCACACACTGGGTGATGAGAACAACCCTGCAGGGCTGCTCTGAGCTCAGTGGCAATAGGAGTGGGCTCCACCACTTGTATTTCTAATTGCCTGTTGGGTACTTCTTTTTCCACAAGGAATCAGAGCAGCATCAAACCTGCTGGAGGGATAGTCAGCCTCACCAAACACCTAATCCCAGCCCACAGAAGCACTTCTGAAGCAGTGGCCTCCAGACCTCTGCCAGTCCCTCCCTAGCTGGGATACATGCCAGTGCTGCCTCTTGATGGGGGATATTGCCCACCCCACAGCAGTGCCCACCTACAGACAGCCCATATCGGCGGAGCTCTCCCGGACTTACACCGTCACTTGAGAGCAGCACTGGTGTTGGCATTTCCTTTCCTCCGTCTCGCTTGTGTTCAGCAAGCCAACAGTGGCTCCCACCCATCCCAGGCCCCCAAACTACCCAAGCAATGTGGGCACCACTTACCAAGTGTGGCATCACGGGGATGGTCGCCGAACCTGCAGCAGATTTGCAGGGATGCTGCTGGCTGAGATGGGACAGTGTTTTCTGGGGCGGATGGGAAGCCAGCCGAAGACAGGGACAAGCTGTTCCTGCTGGGGCGGAGCTGCCCCTCACTGCTTATCGGCAACAACAACCCGTGTCCTTGGAGCACTTTGAAAAATAACCCGGCCTCAGAGAGACTGGAGGTGAGGCCAGAGGCAGCTGCCCGTGAGCATCCTGGCAAGGAAGTGGGGTTCTGGCCCCGGACATCCACTGGTGCAGGGATGGTGGCAGGGTGCTGCTGTCACGGGTGGCTCCAGTCCCACACCAAGGTCAGCATAGTTGCTTCCAAAAGCCCCCTAAGAGAACCCCAGGACTTTATTAAATCTCACTGGGAAATGGTGCTCAAAATATCTCTGCCATGAGAGAAGAGACCAGGTGCAGCTTAGCAAGGCAGATGAAGGTTGAACATGATGTTAGAGGTCTTTTCAAACCTTATGATTCTATGGGGAGGGGACGCTGTGGGACCTTCATGGTGGTCACCAGGGGTTTTACATCCCAGCCGGCAGTGAGAGGGTGAGGGACCCATGGATCAGCTGAACTCCCTATGAGTTTCAGCCTTTCCAGAGAAGCAGCACACACCACCATAAAAGCTGCATTGCAAGGGCCTGTGTTGGTGCAGGCTGGGCTGGCAGCAGCCATGGAGGCACCCCCAGGAGCAGGAGGAGGGGTACTTTACTGCACTCAGTCAGTCTCATGGAGCAGATGGTGACACATGGAAAAACTCAGCTGACACAAGCCAGTGGCAGCCAGCTCTGAAGGAAGCCAAGCAAGCTCCCCACCACCCCAGCAGTGGACTGAGCAGAGACAGTCAGTGTCTCCATCGAGAAGCTTGCTGAGGTCCCAGCTCACTCTCCAAAAGCTCACCCACTGCTGTTGAATGGCTTAGCCCTCCTTGGTCCATCATCCCAGGCTGGAGTCCAGCAAGGGCTCTGCAAACACAGCCCACTAACCCTCTCCCAGCCTCACCAACCCATACAGGCTTTTCCTCAACATTGCAAAAATCTCTGAATGGAAATCAAGCGCAGTCCCTGTCCCTGCTGGGCCATTCCCCTGCTGCCCACCACGAAGCAGTGAATAAACAGCTCTTGGCACTTGGAGTGGACAATGGCACTTTAATGAGGTCACACATCAGCACCCAACAGCCCCGTGACACCATCCTGTGTCTCCTGTTACCATGCAGGATTTGACCCAGAGGAGTGACCCATCGCGTGCACCAGCATGGAGCTGCTTGTGCCAGCACTGGCTACTGAGCTGCTAGGAGCAGCCAACACTACAGTGACACCAAACATGCTCCTTGTCCCACAGCAGCAGTCCTCAGGCAGCCTGGTGCCACTGAAGCACATATGGAGGTGAGCTGAATCCCCCCATGGTTGTGCTACAGCTGGAGAAGGCAGCTGGGTACAGCAGCTGGGTACAGGTGCTGTGGGGGGATAGCATGGCACCCATTTGCAAACTGCAGAGCAGCCAGCACTGGCTGACCCCTGCACTCTGTGCTGCCACCATCCCCCCTGGCCAAGGGCTACCACCAAGCAGGGGCACTGGGCACACACAGGAAGGCACTCGAGGGAGTAAGAAGAGGATGAAGAAGCTTTGTCAAGCAGAGCAGGACCAGGTTGCTCACTAGCTGGGGGAGGGTGTGAAGGAAATGAGGACCAGGAATGGGTGCGGTTGAAGCAGCCCCAACATGCTGCAATAGCCCAAGAGCATGAGCACAGCAGCTTCTCCCAGCCCCTGCAGACACCACATCCATTGTCCCACTCCTCTACCCTCACAGTGGGGCCAGTGCAAGCCAGTGCAGGGGCACAGCCACAGCAGGGGCAGCACCAGCATGCAGTGAGGGCTGGGGGGCTGCTCCTGCCCTTCCCCAATGCCAGCACCCTGTTCCACGGCTCTCCTGGCTGGAGGTGCACGAGGGAAGCAGGCAGATGCCGGGAGCAGGAGAGGGTTCTGGCTGTGCTCTGGCCTGCTCTGCCTGCAGGCAGGGAGGGCAACTGGGATGCAGCTGAGACACTCAAGGTGTGCCAGCCTGGCAGCAACCCAGCCCCACGGGGAGCCCTGCCCAGGCACCGGTGAGTGATGGAGCAGCAGAGGACATGCAGCTCTCCTGGGGCAAAGGTGCTCCCTTGGCTCCTGGCCCAGCAGGACGGCTCAGGCAGGGGCAAGGGGGGAAGCATGGTGGAGGCAGAAGGTGGGGAAGAGGGGCTGAGCAGGGGTGAGGGCAGCATGGGGGCAGCAGCTGCAGGGAATGATGCAAGGTGAAGGATGGGGAAGCTCTGTTATTTGGGGTAAAGCACCATCAAGGCCAGGCTGTGGCTTCTGGCTCCAGGAGTCCCTCTCTGCATCCCATACCTCAGCTGCTGGACCTGGGCAGGGAACGAGCACAGAGAGAGGCTGCACTGGAGGCAGGAAGGGCTGGGGATAGTGGGCAGCCATGGGAGGTCACTCAGTGGGGAGGCCCTGCTGCCGAGCAGGAGCAGGGGAAAGCAGAGCAGGACAGTGGTACACACAGCGCACACGGTGATGTTGTCCCATCCCAGTCAGCAAGGGTAGCTGCTGCAGAGCCATTGTCATGTCTTTTGACTCCACAAGCACCTCTGCCCTCAGGGTCTGCCAGACGCTCAGGCTTCATTCGGAGCTTTCATCCTCATGAGCACAACGTGGCTCTTCTTCCTACAGCCATAGACCACCAGTGCCACCAGAGCAGCCAGCAGGGCCACGCACACCAGCACGATGACTGCTACCACCACCCCACTCTGCAGGCGTGTCAGCCCCCACTGCCCCCTCTCCTCCTCCTTCTTCTCCTCCTCCTCCTCCTCCTCCTCCTCCTGTGGGGAGGCTGGCAGCCCTGTGGGAGGCTCCATCGAGGTATCTTCAGGTGATGCCGCCTCAGAGGTGTCAGCAGGGAGCAGGGTGCTGGGATGGGGAGCAGCAGTGGGGGCCTGGGGGTTGAGTAACTGGTCCTGAGGCAGCCCGGCAATGGAGATGCCCTGCAGGGCGGGAGGCTGGGCACACAGAGGGGGTATCTCACCCACCTTGTGAGGGTTCTCCTCCAGCCAGCCCTGCAGGGGCAGGATGCCCTTGTCGCAGCGCCAGGAGTTGTTGTGCAGCCTCACCTCTCGCAGGACAGTCAGCGGGGAGAAGATGCCAGCAGGCAGGTACTCCAGGGCATTGGAGTGCAGCTGCAGGTGCCGCAGCCCAGGGGTGGCCCCAAAGAGGCCCCGTGGCAGCGCCTGAAGCTGGTTATGGTGCAGAGAGATGTTCTGCAGCTTGGGCAGCCCCTCCAGTGCCCGGGCATCCAGGCGGCGCAGGGCATTGGAGTGCAGCGACAGCTCCAGCAGCTCCCCCAAGCCCTGGAAAGCCCCTGGTGCCAGTGACCGCAGCCGGTTCTTGCTGAGAACCAGGAGCTGCAGCTGGGTGAGGTTGCTGAAGACAGCAGTGGGGAGGGTGGAAAGCTCATTCTCATAAAGCCAGAGCTCCTGCAGGTTGGGCATGGGCCCAAAGGCGCTGGGGGAGATGTCCCGCAGGCGGTTGACGTGCAGGGTGATCTTGGCGAGAGCGTGCAGCGGCAGGAAGACGCCGCTCGGCAGAGTGGTGAGGAGGTTGTTGGACAGGTAGAGCTTCTGCAGGTTGGTGTTGTGCACAAAGAGCTCCGGGGACAGCGTTTCCAGCTGGTTCTGGTGCAGCCCTAGCTCCTGCAGCTCCGGCAGCCCATCAAAGGTGCCTACCGGGATGTGCCGGAGCCGGTTCTCGTAGAGCCGCAGCACCTGCAGCCGCGCCAGCCGCTCGAAGGCCCGGGGCGGCAGGCGGTCGATGTTGTTCCTGGCCAGGTTGAGCTTGGTGAGGCTGGTCAGCTGGTCAAACACCCCCTCCTGCAGCTCCTTCAGGTTGTTCCCGTGCAGCTGCAGCTCCTTGAGGTTGCTTAGATGGGCGAAGTGGGAAGGCTCGATGTGGAGGATCTGGTTGCTGGAGAGGAGCAGAGACTCCAGTTTGTCCAGAGGCTCAAAGACCTGCACAGGGAGCTCCTGCAGCTTGTTGCTGGCCAGGCTGAGGTAGCGCAGGTCGGGCAGGTTCTGGAAGGCCCCGGGGCTGATGCGCGACAGGACGTTCTTCTCCACGCGCAGGCCGATCAGCAGGGAGGCGTTGCCGAAGGCGGCGTCGCCCAGCTCGGCGATGCGCGTGTTGATGATCTGCAGGGTCATGGCGTTGGCAGGGATGGGGCTGGGGACTGTGGTGATGTCGGCACCAAAGCACTCCACCTGGGCGCTGCGGACACACTGGCACTGCTCTGGGCACTGGCTACTGGCCAGCTGTATGCCCAGCAGCAGCAGCAGCCACCACTGCCAGCCTCCCTGCTCCATTGGGCCTGCAGAAAAAACAAAGGAGGGGGTTCAACCCCTGCAATTTCCCAGCTGCCAGAGCCACTGCCAGGGATGGGTTCTGCATTCCCCCTGGAAAAAGCCACCGAGGCTATGGCCATCCTGCCCCCAGCATGGCAACGAGGCAGAGAAGGGTAGGCAAGGAAGGCTTGGGGCAGGCAGGGCTTGACTCAGCCCAGGCAGGAGCTCAGAGCAAGACAGAGCTGGAGGCCACAGTGCCTGGCTGCCATACCACAGCTATTAGTGGCATCCCTGGCGTCCCAGCTCTCTTGGCTCCTCTGGCAGCCAGGAGTGTGGTTTCCTGTTTTACAGAGTGTGGCAAGCTGCTACCAGCACTGGCCTCATGGCACCACCAAAGAGCCCAGGCCTTCACCAGAGCTGGCTTGCAGCACCTGCAGCGGGTCCCAGCATTGCCCCAGCACCCCAAGCACCCTCCTAGCTCTGAGCTCCTGTTGCAAAGCCAAGAACAGTGCCTAGGGATGCTTTAGCTCCAGTCTTGCAGGAGCCTGGGTCAAAGGCCAGCTCCCTAGCATAGGCTGGGTACAGGCTGGCCCTGTGTTCCCCCCATCCCCAGCAGGAGGTCTCAGTCTGGCCTGTTTTTGCCATGAGTGGGGTGTCTGATGTGGGCACCTGTATGCAGGCTGGTCCCAGGTGGGACCCACCTGGGTGGTGGCCACCAAAGTTCTCCATTACCCCCTAGATACCATGGACATCCCCTCCTCTCTCCTCTGGCCTGGGAGCTTCCTCCCTCCTTAGATGAAAGCAGCACTCTTGTGCCAGGCTGGCATGGAGCAGCTCCCCATTAACAGCTTTATGTGGTACAAGGCGGGGAGAAAACCTGCAACTCCTTCTGCTCTGAGAACAGCTCAGCCAGCCAGGCGACTCAGGCAGCACAGGGGTGTGGTCACAGTGCCCCAGCTGGCACCCAGGGTGCTGGGGCACAGCCCCTGCCCTCCTCCCTGCCCTCCCCCCTGGGAACACTCCTGCTCTCAGGCAGGGAGGGAGGAACCCTCCACAAGCCAGCATAGTTTATGTTTCCCATATGGAAACAATCTGCATCCAAGAACAGCTTTGTTTATAGCAAGACATTTATAAACTTCCCCAAAAGCTCAGCACATCAAAAGCCCTGCTCATGTCACTCCCTGGTAAGGCAGCACTGAGAGCACCCACAGTGGAGCAACCTTCAGGAAAGACAGCTGGAAACAATTTATCTCTCTTTTTCTTCTAGGGATAAAAAACTTACAGACCAAGAGGCTGAACCTTCTCTGCTGCTCAGCCCCTCAGCATCCCACTGCCCCCCAAAATATTACTTTGCCCCCCTTAATTTTCTCTGTTGATCACTGTCCGGGATACATTGACTATGTAACTCTTTCAGCTCCCACAGCATCTAAGTGGTCTCACTTTTTCAAAGAGCCCTTGCAAGATAAACATCTCCATCAAATAAAAAAGGTGCTGAACGTGCAGATCCCACCACTCCACCACCAGCCCTCAGAGCAGCCCTGGGAGTCCCTGGAATCCGTGTCCATTCACAGGGGCAGTAGGAGAAGGAGACTTACCCGAGTGTCCTGCAGCCACGAGCGCTGAGCGAGCACAGCTCTGTGCTGGCAAGAGAGCAGAGTGTGGTTCATTCTTCCCCTCCCAGTATATAACCCGTCCAAATCAATGAATCAGCACAGGGGCAGTGGCGGGGTTAGGGAAAGCGCTGGAGCAGAGCTGCTTCCAACTCCTATTTCCTCAGCAGAGCACGCATCTCAAGGATGGAGTTTTGGGTTTCCCCCTCCTGAACCCCAGTGCTCTTGTAAGAAGACAAGCAGAGAGCCCTGTGAATGTGCTGCTCATGTCAGCCGGTGCCCAGGCAGCAGCTTGGCCCTGGGAGTCCCCAGTGGGACACAGCCACTGACCCATGGGGACAGACAAGGCAAAGCCAGACCCCTGGGCAAAGCCCTGTCCTTCCCTGGCACGAGTTCACACCGGGGCTGCTCCACAGTGCTTCCTTGTTTCTCCATCCATGGCTCCTGCGAGTGTCAGGACCTCTGCCTGTGCCCCAGCCCAGGGCCACCAGTGCAGGCAGACCCCTGGCACACTGACCTGCCCAGTCACGTCTCTCACTCCCCCCACAGCCACAGGTGCCAATGGGCCACAACCCCACGAGCACCCACTGCAGGCTTTGTCCTTTGGGCACCACGACCAGCGCTGCCAGGAAGTGAGCACCGTGCCAGGGTCAGCAGATGTGTGGGTGCCAGCCACAGGCCAGGCTGCTTCAGAGAGCCCTCAGTAAGCCAGAGCATTGCCTACGAGCCGTGAGGAACACCTTGGTGCCAAGGAACCCCCACTGCAGACATCCCTACAACCCCAGAGCAGCACAATGACTGTTTCCCAGTGGCTGCCCCTGCTCTGCCCCCTCACACACAGGTGATGGAGCCTGGTACCCAGGGGTGTTTGGAAAGCATCCATCAATTTGTTCAGGGGCACCTGCTGCCCCCCTCCAGCACACACGGGGTGCCCTTGGGTCCCATCACCGAGCCCAGGTCTCCCCACCTCGCTCATCTCCTCCGGGCAGTCCCAGTCCAGCAGCTACCGGGAACGGATATTCGGGAGGAAACAGCTAAGGAGAGTCAGCGTACGTGGCCCCTTTGGGCTTCCTGGAGAGCCACTGCAGTCCTTGCTAAGCACGGGGCAGCTGGAACTCCCCTGGCTGCCTCTAATCCTGTCTCAGCCCACCCGTGCTTCCGCCGGTTGCAGCAACCTCTGCTCAGGTTCCGGGTGTCACTGACGAGCTGCTCAGGATGGGAACAGCGTGGGGCTGCTGCCGGAGGAGGGGGAGGAAATGTGTCAAGCTGTGAGGGGTGGGAGCGTGCAGGGCAGCTGCCCTGTTCAGAGAGGGGACCAGACCAGGACAAACAGCAAACTGCAGGGATGGAGAGCAGAGTTCCCAGACAGTCTCAAAGGAAGGAGACAGGGATCGTGGGAACATGGTAGCGAGTGGGACTGCAGCTGGAAGCCATGGCCACCACTGTGACAGATCACATGCAAAGCCCATCTGCCATAGGCCATGCTGGATGGCCACGGACCCCTCTCCAGCTGGAAAGTGAGCGCAGAGGTTGAAACTACCCCTGGCCATGCTTCCTGCCTGCTCTGGGGCAACAACCAGGCATTTGGGCACAGAGAGTGGGCATTTTCAAAACACCACACACCAAGTGCTCTAGTTCACACTCTAGTGACCCAGCAGTTTCCCAGAACCACACTTCCCAAAACAATCTCCCCACTTCCATGACAGCACTGAACTGGAGGTCAGGCACTGGGCCTGGGAGCTGCCTGCAGCCCTGGAACGAGAGCAGGGCTCTCACAGCCTTATCACAGTTTTATCGTGGCTCTGTCTGCCCACTACCAGTGCTGCTGGGCTTCTGCCTGCTCTGACTCATCCAGAAGCACACAGCTTTTCAGCGAGGCAACACAAAATCTAAATCTCAGCACTTCTGATGAACCACTGCCCCAAGCTCAGCTCATCAGAGGAATGTCAGACTCGCCTCCTTCCAAGCACTGGTGCCCCAGGGCAGACAGGGATGCAGTGATGGGTACCTCAAACACCCTGCCCCAACACGGGGGGTCATCCGATTATGGTCCCTACCATGATGCAAAGTTTCAGAGCAGTCCAGGTAACAGCCCTGACAAAAACCCACCTGCCTCTACCCAGGCCTCAGGAAACTGACTCTGGCTTCTGGCTGGAAAAGATGATTATTTTCAAGACATCATTAAAAAAAATAAAGCAGGGCTGAGTAACAAATGGCACACGCCTGTGAACCACTTCTGCAGCCACTCCCGGAGGTGAGCACATAGGAGGTTGCCCCAGGCTACTTAACAAGGGAGAGAAATGGAGGGTGTGAGAGCTTGGGAGAGCAGCACATACCCACCCTGCACCTCTGGAGGGGAGAGACAGCTCCTGAGACAGCAAACGGATATGATTGAGGGTGAGATTAGCATTTTGCAGGGAGAGGCTGTTCCACATGGCCAGGAACTCACACGGTGCTGGATGGAGTGGAGTAGGACTCATGTTGCAGGAAAGCCCCAGGCTCAGCATTGCCTTGGGGGACCTTTCCCACCTCCAGCTGCACCAGCCAGAGGCTGAAGCCCCCCTGACCAAGCCCTGGACAGTGTGGAATCACTGTTGTATCCCTGCACCTTCAAGGAGACAGTGGAGCCCCAGAACGGCAGCGTCACTTATTGCTGGAGCTGTCTGCCTTGCTACAGGAGAGCAGGACAGTCCTGTGTCTGTCTGTCCATGCTGGCTCACCTCCAGCACATCCCCACGGCATGCAGGGTGGCGGATGCAGCAAAGCTGAGTGGCTCTGAATCACCAAGGGACTCGAGACTGCTTGGAAAAATTTATGTAATTGCTAAAATTAGCAGCTTGTGGGCTTGGCTGGGAGAGCACATTTTTCATCTGCCAAGCAGCTGAGCGTGCTCACCCACGCCATGCAGACCCAGCTCCTCCCTCAGCCCCTGCTCCCTGCACACCTCCAGCTTCTGCCTGAATTGGCCCCCTGGGCAGGATAGGACCTCCTCCCCACGGCCTGCCCTCCCTGCAGTGCAGTGCTGGGACCCTTCCCCACCCTGTACTTTGCACTGCTGCAAAGTGCCGACCCTGCTATGAAACCCCCGCCCCCGGTGGTCCCTGGTGCACACAGAGACCAGCTGGTCCCAGGCACCAGTCCAAACACTGCTGAAGCGGAGGAGGAGGGTGGAGGGCTGGGCTAGGGGCCACAGAGGGAGTCCTCCCCATGTTCCAGCACAGGGGAAGACCTCTGGGCCTGAGCCCTGCAGCAGGACCCACAGCTGAGGGATGTAGGAAGGGGCATTAGTCCCTCAGGGATTGGTGCTGGGGCCACCTCCACCCTTAGAGAAGCACCAGCAGCCCCTGCCTCACCACAGGCCCACCCTAATCCTTTGAGGAGCCCAAATGAGAGAGGTCCTCCATAGAGCCAGTGATCCAGCCATAGTGGCCTTTTCCATCCCTGCTTGCAGAATGCAGAGCCAGGGCTGCCTCACTGCTCATGGCTAGATGATATCATCTGCTCCAAGGGATGGGGACATGCCCTGCCTTCCCTGGGAAAGTGCTTATGCAAAGTGGGAAGTTGGGGAGGGAGCAGCAGCAGCTTTGGCCCATGGTTAGCAGGGATGGCCATCAGGCCAACCTCCATGCAAGCACCAGCACCAGCCCCACCACAACCCTCCGGGAGCCCAAGGAAAATGGCATTTAGGATCCCAGGCTCCAGTGGGGCTCACCCCACGAGCAGAACTGTCTCCTCCAGGCTCAGCCCTGGCCCGAGCAATAGCAGCAGCACGCAGGCCTTGGCCCGGGCTCAGGGCAGCGCTAGGCTGGAAGGAATGCAGGGCCGCAGCCAAGTCCGCCTGCAGAGATAATCCGAAGCGGAAAGAGCTTGTCCGCTGTGTGCTGCGAAAGGGGGGAGGACCAGCTGGAGAGGGAGGCGATGGCATGGGGCTTATATACTGTGAAATGTTTCCTGGATCAGCTTCGTCTCTGTAAAGCTACCTCTGGCACCACAAAGTGCCCCAGGGACCTCTTCCCAACACGAAGGGGGAAGGGGCCTCATTTCTTCCCAGGAGAAGCCAGCAGAGGAGTGAACAACAGACTGCAGCGCTGCTGCCAGCCATTGCTGGCTCTCTGCCCTGAGCTTTTTCCATGCAGAGAGACACAAAGGCACAGCTGGAAGTCTGGCATGCCAGTCCTACAGCAGCAATTGCAGAAGGACTGAGCCCAGTGGAGGATGGGTCCAGGTGCTGCTGGATCAGAAGCTCCCACCCTGTAGTGAAGTGGGACACACTCCCCATGGCTCAAGCTAGTGACTATACCAGGGCTTATCCACCCACAACACCCACAGGTGAGTTTAAACCCAGATTTTGGCTACAAAAATGGAGGCATAACACCTCCCTAGTTTGCCACTCCCTAGGTGGGACAAAGTAGGAGCTTCAGGCCTTCTGCTCACTGTGAGCCTGTAAACACTCCTGGCCCCAGCCTCGGGCTGCGTCTCCTCCCAGCTCTCCTGACATCCCTAGGAAATGCTCCGAGATCTGGACTGCCAAATCAGCAGCCCGAGGCAAGCCGTGCTGGTTGGAGGCCTAGAGGAGACACAGCCAATGCTCCGTAATGACAGGCAGAGGCTCCCAGGGCTCCTGCCCTGCAGCCAGCAGCTGCATGCACTCCTGAACCACAGGGCACTGCTGCAGGCCTTCTCCAAGCACATCTGCCATCATCCTACTTCTCTTTGACATCAGGACAGGGAAGATCTGAGGTGCTGAGGCTCTGAGCTTGTTGCTGTGCACTGGAGGACTGAACTGCATTTCACAGCCAGCTGCCCAAGCTCACTGCCCTCTGCAAGCAGTGACAAGGGCCCTCCTGCAGTTCCTGCTCTCACAGGGCAGAGATGGGGAGATGGAAAGGACCAGGACATCAGGGACACAAGGAAAGGATGTGCGTGCTGGTGGCTTGCAAGGGTTTGCTGCAGTGGCTGTGAAACAGGCAGAGCTGCCACTGCGGCAGCAGTTCATTCAATTCCCCCCTCAGCACCCCGTGCTTTGGGGACTCTCTGGATTCAAGTCCCAAACAAAGGAGAATGGCATTTGTAGTGACATTAAGCTGGAGACACAATGAACACATGGCTTGGCATAGGGAAGGTCAGAGCTTCCACTGCTCCAGGATTTCCTAAACAGAGAGAACAGGAGAAACTGCTACAGCAACAAGATTTGAAAGGATGGAGTGAGCTATGGCTGGGATGGCACAGTTGGCCTAGTGGTGAAGTACCCAAGCACTCCCAGCCAGGATGTGGTCCTGGAAGCAGGTCCTTGACTTAGAGGTCTGGATAACACGCAGGACTACTAACCATGACTCTGCACATCAATCAGGAGCCAAGAGAGAACCAACGCCTTCAGCTACTGTGTGCAGGTATACTTTGCATTCACCTCTTCCCCAATACCAGGGACCCACTGGATCAGGGATTAGGTACTTCCAGTTTCTTCCAGCCCACTGTGTTCCCACCCAGTCTGGTGGCAAAGGCTGAGCAGATGATGCAAGTGTGGGCTGCAGGGACCAAGAAAATCCTTGCACACAATGGAATGGTGCTTTGAGGCAGCAGCGAGGCAGGGCTGCCCAGAGAGGGTCTGGGGACCAGTCTGCTGCCTTCCTGCCTGCCACAGCTGTGTCATGCTGACCTGGACGACTATCCCTATTCCAGGAAAATCAGAAATGGTGTATGCATAAGAATATCCTTGGATTTCTCAGGCCAGGGAATTTTTCAGGAAGGTCTGAGCTCCACTGGGCAAGAAACAATGAATCAGAGGCAGCTCAAAACAGTACACCTCAGAGGAGAAGTTAGTAAACCACCCCAGGCACTCATTGCTCCAGCCTTTTGTTGTCTGATGACTTCACTTCCCCCGTCTGGCTCAAGCGTGGGGAAAGCCCGATGACAGCATGGGAAGAGGAATCATCCTCGTCTTAGCACTTGACTGTACACAGCTCTGTGCCAGAGCCCCCACGTGCCAGAGCTGGAGCTCAGCGACTGCTCTGGGAGCCAAGGAGCAGCGTGGGGGCCCAGCTGGCTCTGCTGCAGGGCTGGGGCAGCCAGAGGAGGGATCAGAAAGGCAGCAGCTGATGCTGCCTCACTGCCCCCGGCAAGGACAGCGAGGTGTTGTACCCATACCATGAGCAAACAGGTGCTTTCCCTTAGAAATCAGACACTGTGCATCCAAGTGCCCAGAGCACACTTCCTTCACTGAGGTAACAATCACCAGCATGGTTTGTGGAACCATTTCCTCACTAGTCCTGATTACACTGATCTGCCTGCTGCGAGCAGATGCCTGCGTGGCACCGTGTGACAGCGCTGGAGCTGGCACAGCACTAAGTGGTCATTACAGCTGTCCAACCAAGAACCTAAATTTGTAACAGCTCTCTCCTCTTAAACACTACATGCAACCACCCAGAACCACCACTGAGAAAGCTCACTGCTGGTTTTGTGCTTCTCTCAAATGTACTGCAATAAATATTCTGGAGCATCTGTTTATGATTCCACTCACAGTTTGCTTTGCACCACTTGCAGTGACTTGCATTTCTGTTTCTTTAGAGATGGTTCTAACTCTCATTTAGCCAGGTTTGCTAAATTTTTTTAACCCCCCACGAGTAAGATAATGATCTTCTAACACTACAGAAGCACATTCTCTCTTTTCTCAGCCCGAAAGAGGAATTTAGGCCCAGCAGTAGAGCACCCTGAAACAAAGCAGTTACAGTTTCTTGTCACTGCCTAGAGTAACACACAGCAGGGAACCAACCATAAACCTGCAGGAAATGCAAGTTGTCTTCACCTCAAGTCTGTCATGTGCATTTACAGGCCATCCACGAAAAGTCCCGAATAGTGAGAAAGTCACTAAGATTACAAAATGACTCCTGGAGTAGAGGCTCTCTGGCCCAAGGAGCCAGGGAACCACACCCAGAGGTTTTTAAGCACTTCAGAGCTTTTAAGAACAAAGTCCCATAATGTAGATGAAAGCTGATACTTAAATCCAGAACTACTAAAGCACAGGCAGTCTGACAGCCACCAGTCTACTTATGAACTAAAATATTCATACAATTCAAAATATTAATAAAAGGTTAGTATAAAGACCAAAACCCACACTACTGTCTAGTAGTTGCCTTTGGGTCATCCACACTTGAAAGGACTGGAAGTCAGGGAATAACAGTATGTAATAAGGTAAAAAATAGTGAGACTGAAAATGCAACTGAATAGTCCAAGTTGATGAACTTGTGTACTTCACAACTGTATTCACAACACAGCTGTGTTCCCCAGCCAACTTCAGAATGGAGGTGACACTTTGTGGCCCTCAGTTCAGGCAGGCTCCCTGCCCCTCAGCTGCATGTTGCTATTTTGCTAGCCAAGCCCAGGAGAGGCCATTCCTTTCTCTCCCAGCTCAGTCAAGATCAGCTCTTAAACCAATTCACTCTCAGTCCTGGGCATCCACCTGGTACTCTGGTTTCAATATTCCCTGCATCATGCAGCCATGAACACCTTGTTTTTTCAGACCACTGGCTAAAGTTTAAGGATGAAAGTGTTTACTTAAAATTCAGAGTTGTAGGAACTTTACAGTTTCCAGAAAACATCCAAACAAACAATAAAATACATCAAGATTATACTTCCTAGCTCAGCATCTTCGTCTGCTGTTAGCTTTAATTGGTACCCCTTCCTCGTGCCACGTCCTGGAAAGGGGCTGAGGATGGAAAGCAAAAGTTAAGACACGTGCACCACACCATTCTGCACACATCCCCATTGTTTAAAGGTCCTTTCCAGCATCTCCTCCCCACAACACCATTTGTTTTCTCAGTAAGGAGACAAAAGATTGCAGGCAGTATAGGGCATAATAGTATTGGAGTACTTTGGGCAATCTCAAAAGTACAGCTGAAGACATGTTCCTATGTAAGAGCTCCTATATTGATGGCACTCCATGTGAGCAGTGAACACTCAGCAGGCAGCAGCCTCTGGCAGGGACAGGGCTGCACTCCAAGGCAGGAAACCCACAGCACACGTGTAGAGGTGACCACAGATACTTTCATCTCACCCTTGGGGTTCATGCACCAAATGCGGCAGCAATTTAAAGTGATTACAGCAACTCTTGGCAAATGCTGCGAGGTGCATAAAACGCATTTCCATTATGTTATAATGACAAGGTCCTTATGGTCTTTGCTATGAAAGTTTGTAATCCGGATCTGAATCGAGTATTAACTCCTCAAATGTTCAAAAAGCATCCAAAGCAAAACTTCCAGTTCTTTCTTGGGCTAGATTTCTCTATCTTCTTGATATTCTTATCAGAACTACAGGCTGAGCAGGAATATTTCTGGAGTGCAAGAGTTGCCTGGTGTTGCCCATCACATATAGACTGAGCACAATGACTACAGTCTGGAGTGTTAAAATCAAACTGTGAACGCACAAGAATAGCTGGCAATAAGTAACTCTGGTATCAAAATTGGGTTTAGCACTGCTGTGGGCTGGAAACGCATCCCACCAGACAAGAGTAGTTAAATCTGTCCCTCTGCCACTGTTCATTCGTGCTATGATGCTGGGAGAAGTTTGGACTGGAACATCTGAGAAATGTAACCCAGGTTGTCCAGCATCTTCAACATGGAAGTAGGTAAAACCTGGAGTTGCAGGAGGAATTGATGTGGGTGTGCTGAGGATTTCCATGTCAGACAGCACTGTTACAGCACTCTCCCCAGATGATGTGAAGTGCTCCATCACAGGAGATGTCTGGGAATAAGTTGAGCTGAATGTCTGATATGTCTTAGCTGTGGCTGGCAGGCACTCCGGGTCATCGATGTTTAGAGACACAAGAGAAATATTCTGCAGTGCCATTGGGCTGTGGCACATTAGAGATGGCACATTTTTAACTATTGTTGTGCTCTTCTGGAGCCATTCTCGGAAGCCAAGAATTTGGCAATCACATTTCCAAGGGTTGTCGTCAAGGACAACTTCTTCCAGCTCAGGCAAAGCAGTAAAGAAGTCTGCAGGAAGAGACTGCAGGTTAGTACTATTCAGATAAACTTTCTGGAGATGCTTGAGATTATGAAAGAGGTTTCTAGGAAGAACCTCAAGCCTTGTATCAAAGAGGGAAATGTTCTGCAGTTTCTGAAGGCTCAGAAAGATTCCCTCTGGCAAAGTGGAAATATTACTTGTATGGAGAGAAAGGCCCCGCAGTTCATTCAGGCCACTGAATACATTCCTAGGAAGAACCGTAAGCTCTGGGTTAAAACTCAGCACAAGAAGCTCTAAATTTGTCAAGTTACTGAACACAAAATCTGGTATTGTTGAGAGCTTTGTGTGATACAGCCATAGGCTACCAAGATCCTTCATCTCTCCAAACAATATTTCTGGAAGAGACATCAGTGGGTTCTTGTACAAGGTCAGTTTGGACAGGTCATGCAAGTGCAAAAAAAGGCCAGAAGGCAAAACCTGAAGCCTGTTTCTGGAGAGCGTCAGAGTTCTTAGTTTATGAAGACAGTGAAATGCATCAGGGGCAATGGAATGGATATTATTGGAATGCAGGAAAAGCTCCTGCAGCTCCTTCAGGCTATCAAACATACCAGACTCTATTGAAGACAGCCTATTAATATACAGCATCAGTCTCTCAAGCCTGGCTAATGCACTAAATATATTTCTAGGCAGTGCTGCTAAGTAATTTCTTGACAAGTTGAGTACTCTGAGTTTGGTGAGTTTCTTCATCACGCCGCTGGGAAGTGCTGTTAGCTGGTTTTTGTTCAAGTAAAGCTCCTGCAAACTAGCCAGCTTGTCAAACAGATTTTCCTCGATAGATTTCAACCTGTTGCTTTCAATGATCAGTTGCTGAAGCTGCACCATGTCATCAAATGCTTCTGGGGGAAATTCAACCAGCTTATTATCCAGCAGTTTGAGAACTTTTAGCCTTCCCAAGCCTTTAAAAGCCATTGGTGAAACCAGAGCAATGTTGTTTGAAGACAGGATGAGATGCTGCAGTTCCACCATCCTAGCAAAAACATCCTGCAAGTGCGATATGTTAGCGTTTGTTATGTGAATTTCTGTCATGTTGCAAGGCAGATTTAACAATTCCAGGTCTTTTATATGGGGGCCAGAACAATAAATTGCATTTTTTGAAGAGCAGTCACACTTCATAGGACAAACAGATGCATCCAACTGGAAGAAAAGCTTGATCATCACTGACAAACGAAACACCAACATCCTTGTTGAAGTGCCAGAAACATTAGCTGTTACAAGAGATAAGAGAGAATTAGGATTTGATCATAGGTAACTCAGCAGCTCACAAAGATGTGTGATTACATCGCAAACCTGTAAATGTGTGCAAAATTTCCCTTGCCTTGAAAGCAAACTTCAAAATCTCTTTTATTGTTGACTGCCAATATTTCTGAAGTGCTCAGCTTACACTGAGAAGTACAGATAAATTACCTTTTGTAAATCAAGTGTTTCTTGTTTGTATTTGTACCAGTTAACTATAATAAAAGTATACAAAAATCATGATGAAACAATTAAGTAGTCAAAAGACATGTATTTATTTGAACAGAAAAGCACTAGAAAATCACAGGAGGGTTTGAGTTGAAAGGGACCTTAAGGATCATCTATTCTTCAACTGATAGGGATGTCTTCCATTAGACAAGGTTTTGTATATTATACTAAATTACATGCCAAAATTATTTTCAAAAATTATCAAAAGGTCCTGCACTCACTGTGTTTTTCCACTGTAAGTTATCTGAGGTTTAAAAATAAAGTTTAGTCTGCAAAAATAGACAATGGAGGTAAAAAGGTTGTCCTGTACTTTAAGTGGTGAAAAGAAAAACAGCACCACTCAGTTAAAGCCTGTCTCAGCATTTTCAAGTGATGGCTTCTTGGAACAGCCCAGGAACACACAAGAAGGAACAGGCTATTTTTGACACAGCCTGAAATAACACAGAAGACCCCACATGGCACGGGACAGTAGCGAGCCTCTGATAACCAACAAGTCTCATTTCAACAGCCTAACACAATCCCTAGCCATCAGCAGTGCTATTGAAAGTACAGTGAAATGAAAGGAAAGAAGTGCACAGAATTAGATGGGAAGTTGTAGCAATAAAGGTGCATCTGCATGAAACACAGCACAAAGTTGGAAAGTTGCATACATTTCCAAACAAACAGGAAAGCAATCATCGTAGGTATAAATTGTAATATTTAAAAGAGCAAGTCAAACAGAAACCCACAGTCTAGAAATACTTCCTCGATGAAATCAACAAGTCCAAGTGTACCAGAAATCTGGATGTCAAGCACCTGGCTGAGCAGCAAAATAAGCAGCAGCTGGGACAGCTGGAATAGCTACACAACTTCCACAGACATAACTGGGATAGCTGGCACAATGTCAGTGTTCTGCACCAGGAACATGGCGGGAGAGGAAGGCTCCATCCCCACAAACTCTTTTTCAGGGGCAAGGATGAAGCTCTCCCATACCAACCCCACAGACTGTTGGGTACAACCCCCATCACTTATAGAGAAATCAGGAAGGACAACAGAGCTTCTCAGGCACCTGAACTGCTGACAAGAACACACCACAACAGACCCAAAGCAGCTACATGTCCAAATCAGCTACCGCATTAAAAAAACAAAGAAATAAACAAACAAACAAACTAAAAAACAAAACCAAAAGAGCAAAAGGGAGTGTTTCAAAAAAAAATTATTTATGTTGAGAGTAAATAATTTAAATAATAACTTTACTGAAGTCTGGTAAAGTCTCTAACTCTCCCTCAGGAAGGGAAGGACATGACATTTTAGCGCTATTAACGAGCAGCAACACGGTGCCACAAAGCAAGATCTCGGTGGGCTTTTCACAACTCACTGAATGAGACATATACATCACCAAAAACCAGCACAAGATTTCACTCTTCCAAAGGTCTTTCACATGTCAAACAAGAATCTTTCGGAGAATCTCACTCTCCTAGTAAAATCCTCCCCACCCCAACATTCACTCTCATAAGCCAGTGACGCTTTTACCTCAATAAATTTGTAATTCAGCCTCTCCCTGATCCTACCTATCCCCACAGACAGAACCCTCCATCCAGAAACACAAAGAAATTTCTGTTTCAAGCCCTGACTGGCATCTCAACCTGCACCAACTTAACTCAGAGAACTACAGGATTCAGTGAGATGAGAGAAGCAAGGATCTAGAGAATCAAATGGAGGGAAAAGACCCCAATTTGATATGCTAGAAACTGCAAATGCAGATCCCCTGGAAGGTGTGACTACAGGCCCCTCTGTAGAATCAGAAACAGACTAACACTAGACTGTAAGTTCATGATGTCTGTTTTCCTGGTCTTATAGCAAAAGATAAGAGCATACAAGAAAACAAGGTCAGATGCTCAGAAATGCTAGAAAGCACGAGTTTTGACAAACAAACAGCAAAATGGTAGAAATTCTTTGCAAGATATGAAGGCTGTAAGTGCTGCCACAAGAACTGGACAAGCCTATGGGTCTCAAACATCTAGAGCTGCTAACAGTATTTTTCGGAAAAAAAAAATTTAAAGATTTTAACAGTATAGAATACAGCAATACCCACAAGATCATAATTATACATTCCCATGCATTAAAATTCTTTCAAACCTTCACACGAGACACCTGGCATTCCAGAAAAGGCACCAGCCTGGCTGGTCACTTACCAAAGCATGGTCTACAGCCTCTTTCCTTTTCAGCCCCCCCACCTCCTTTAATATTTCTCAACACTACAAAAGGATGCCAGAGGTAATACATTAATACTGTTACTGTATTAGAAGTCTCAAATCAGTTTTGAACTTAGTTTAACAGAACACTGAGCATGTATCACTTACAGTGGTGCTTACCTCTTTTACTGTCTTGCAAGTTCCTAAACTCATACAAGCATGAAAAAGGAACTTTGAGCTGTACCTTAGAAACTTATCTGCTTTTTAAAGGAACTTACTAGGAGCAGAGCAGGCAATCAGGCTTCACCATGACACTGCACTTTAAATGGGAAGTAAAACAGCAAAACGCATCCTCTAGATAACACTTTCACCAGTATTTGTCCAGTTACTGAGACAAGCCAAAGGCCAAACAATATCTGAAGCTTCAGAGCACATTTTTGCCTACAATTGTTCAAGCAACCAACTTCCACAGGTTGCATGTAACTCCAAAAGTAGGGCTTAAAAACACATAACAGGAGAAAGTTTTAAGTCTCACCCCCAAACAGCAAAGAACCCACTTGGAGCTTCTTTGGCAGTGATATTGGAGTATGTGCTTCAGCCAACCTAAAGCAAATCTGAGTGAAGTCAGAAATCTACATTTCAACCTGAGATGTGATCAGAAATTTCAAATTTGTCACTGGTCTGCTACATAGGTTTTGAAGGAGTTGACACATCCACTTTAAACCAAGTGCTCGTACCTTCACAAAGCTGCTCTGACTTTTAATTTCTTCCAGGATTGGAGTCAAAGCAATTTCATTAAGGAATGAAGGGTTTTTTTACTTAATGCTTTGGCTAAGCATTCCAAGGTTGACACATTTAGTTTCTGTTTTTCCTCAAAGTCTTCTGGAGTGGCAGGCCAAGAAAACCTAAAACCTGTAAGATTCTGAAAGAGAAAAGCTAAGTTTTAAAAACAGAACCTTGAAATTGAAAGATTAAGTTTTTGTTATTAAGTAAAAAGATACTTTAAGTATCTTGCCTTCAAGTTTAAAATAATGTGCTCTGCCAATGACTGTTTCAATAGAAGGTGAGCCACAGGATAAAAAAGATGTCTTCATTTCCACATGATTTTTCTGAAGATGACTGTGACAATGGTGAAAGCTCAGATCATGCCTCCCACAAGTCCAAACAGAAGGAACATCTGAATAACTGATGGTGGAAACAAGTTGCTATCACATGTACAAAGTCTGGCTTCAGAATGGCTCTCATAAGCTACCAGGAAAAGCTGCAGTCAGTGTGATCCCTCTGCAGAACACCAACACAGCAGGCAACCTTCCCACCCCCATCTGCAGAAATACAGAGGTGCTGAACAACATGCCCATGACATCAGAGAGAGTAAGTCTGTGTTCTTCAACAAGCTTTGGATCTAATTATATAAAGAATAATTAAAATAATTTCATGAAACTAATGAGAAGAGTTAAAATATCCGTTCATTTTAATTTTATTTTCAAAGAGCTTCAGTCACAAAAATGATTTACAAGTCTATTTACAATTCTACTGTACAGTTATTTATGTATGCCTCTTGACAACAGGGTACCATTCTAGAGCAGCAATACATATTTTAAATACAAAGATGTAGTATCATTTCAGATTTAAAAATAAAAGGAAGCTGAGCTTCTAGAGAGCGCTGTAATGATGAACATTTTAATCTGTGTTAGGCTTGAGGAATTAATGACAAACTAAGTAGTTTCTGGTTCACAATTATTAAACAAGCTGCAGTTTGTTGAAAATAGTTTTAAAAACCTGAAGCTTTACTGTATATAAAATCAACATATTCAAGACTCTAAAAATTGTCAAAAACCCACAGCTTTCCCTTAGACATACAAAACCCTAAGTTTACAATTCAGAATTTCATGGGAGAAATCCTACAGGACTTGAGCTCTCTCATTTTGTGATGACCAACATAAGCATTAAAAATTTGCAGCATAAAAAGGACTCCACATCTGCTTAGTATTATACTGCATATACACATATACAGTACAGAATTATTTACCCAATTTGGGATGACTGTTCAGCACAACCTTCATGAAGAAAGAAAAAAAATAAATAGAATTAAAAAATCCAACAACTTTTTAAAAAGTGCAACAGTAAGAGTTTCCAATTTAAAGTTATGATGAATATGGACAGTCAGTTCTGTGGGTTTTTTCAGCCTCTTCTATTCAAGCATTATTTGCAGCATTTTCTTTTTACAGTAGATTTAGTTTTATAGTACATGAAACTAGAGTTTACTGCTAACTAAATCTGAAGGGAAAGGAAGAAAAAAAACTTTAAAAATAACCCTGAGGGATATACAATTTCATGATCTTGTAATTTATTTCTAAAAAGTAACATTTATTATTTAGCAACTGCTTTTCTGGATAGACCAGTCCTTTAAGTATGTGCATAAATAATATTTAAAAATCAGTAATATTTACAAATCCTAATACATCAAAATAAAATACGTACAGATTGAAGTCTGCATACACAAATAATTTAATAATAAATCAAACTCCTCAACATAAGGCCAAAATATACAGCAGGAAGAAAATGTCTACCCAGTATCTAGCGGAGCTCACTAACTTGGTCTGTTCACCCGAATTTAGATTTCCAAGATGAACACTGAAAGATTTTTTTTCACTACAAAATGAATTTCATCTTACTTCAAAACAGAAACTGAATACACTAGTGCAGATCTAGTTTGCTGCATTTCTGAAAACCAGAAAAACTAAACTGCTCAAAATGAGAAAAATTATAGGTGGTCAAATTCAGCTCTTGGGCAGGAAGGCATAAATCCCAATAACTGCAGAAAATGCAAAAGCTTATTTTGTGGCTGAACTTGCAATAACAAGACAGATTCTCAGAAAAGCTGATTTATTATTCTTGACTAAGCGTCAGAGCTCAAGCATGCAACCTCAGGAACATTTACCAACCCTGAAGGCAGACCTGGAGGAAACAAGCTCCCATTTGCAAAACATTCAAGTTTACTACACTCATGAGCCATTAGTCACTCGGTTAAGTGGAGACACTTGGCAATTTCTGTTTTAGTAAGAGTTCCCTAAAATGTTCTCGGAAGAGAAGCCCACCTTAGTAAGCTGTTTCCTCCTCACTTACTAGGTAAGTCTAATAAACTAGAATAAGACTGAAAAACTAGCTTTAGAAACCAAACAAGCTGAGAGAAATTATCAGTTCAGGGAAAGTAATAAGCAAAAGCATATAAAAGGGAAAGACAAATATTTTCTTTCAGTTCTCATGAAACAGCAAATCTAAAATGGTCAATGAAATGGAAAGCAGAAGCTTATGCGTTTAAGGATAAGTCACAGCTCCCAGGTCCAAGATGCATAGCTTCACAATATTTTTCAACTAAAATCTTATTTTTGTTTAGATTTGAATACTACTTACGCAGCTAAGAATTATTCTTCATCAGTTATTCCATGCTACAAAGGTTTTGTAAAATCAACATCAGCAGAAATTAGCCAGCTGACTCAGGTTCATTAATTAACGTATCCAATGTTTGCAGACCCTTTAAAAGCTACCAATGTCGTTCAATGTTTATGAGCTTACGGAGCCAGGATAATAAGAACATTGTTCTGTTGAATGAATGCTAAGAAAACCACTTCCCCCTTTCCCCCTGCTCCACTCCTCAAAAACAAACAACAACAACAACAGAAATCAGGAAAAGAGTTGACAGCTGGACTGGAAGATAGTACACCATATGCATACTGTTTAGGAGGAGCAATAACTTCAACAACCAAGTTCTAGGAAAAGGTCTTCCAAACCATTTAGCACCACTTTTGAATTCCCTGTTGGCACAGTATATTCAACACTGCAGAAACCACAACATGATTGACATTAACATGGTTAATGGTTGGACTTGAAGGTCTTTTCCAACCTTAATGATTCTATGAGCAGCAGGGTACACTGTCCATACTGCCTTACAGAACAGCACAAGAGAATCAGGCCTGACCTGAAAAATCCGGCTTATTAAAACAAGGCTGGAATGGAATTGTCTCCACAGGAATTCAAAAGAACAAAACAAAACAAGACAACCCAGTAAAAAAAAAAAAAAAAAAAGGAAAAAAAAAGAAAGGAAAAAAATCCCTAACATCAAAACCTCAAATTCCATCATCAGAATATACACACTTCAAAACAATCCCAGCCGGCCAGTGAGTTTGGGGCCCTCATTCCACAACTACTCTAAAGGACCCAACTTCCTTCTCTAAAGGATCTCTACAGAATCACGACTGCTTCAGACCCCAGATCCCCTCCCAAAGCTTGGAGATGTCTGGACCCTGTTAGTTGCCCCTGGTCAAAAACAGACTGATCAAGACTCAATACTTATCATCTTCCCAAAGACACCAAGGAAGACTTTTCCATTTATGAAGTTGACAATGGTTTGGAGATAAGTAATTTGTGGTTTAAAAAAACCCAAAAAACCAAAAGAGTTTTAAGCCTTGCAAGTCAAAGTGCTGTCTGCCTCTACTTCTTTGTAGACCTATTTTTCTAGTGGTCTTGTGTTCTGATACTGCCTCATGCCAAAATGATGTATGGCTACCCCTAGTGCTTAAGCAGCATTAGTGGTGATAAAAGCTTTTTTTTTTTCTTTTTTTTTTAATAGATAAAATCTGCATAAACCTTACCGTTCTGCAGCAGGACAGACTTTAGCTCAATTTTCTCTTAATTTTGTTTTGTACAGCTACATGTAGCACTTAAGACACTGGCAGACTCTTTGAAATGCCTGTGCTCTTAACGTGCACAAATCCCACATGTGGGTATGTGACACAGACCTCCCCCCCATTCCCCTATGCCTTGCAGCAGTAACTCTGGCCTTACTACTGCAAGGTATATAGGAAAATTATCTTTAGATTTACAAATAAAACATGGTCCACAAAGGGATAATCCAACCCTTCTGCTGGAAAAAGCAAGGTCTATGGAGAAATGCATAGCTAAATGTAATAAAACATAACACAGAAGAAAGTGTTTAGATTCTCCATCCTTCTTTCTCCAAATATAGAGTGTAGCCAAATGGCTCCTCCCCTGGAGGCCACCTAAGCCATTCCCTGTGGTTAACTAGAAGCCAAAATCCACATAAAAGCAATGTGCTTATTTCTTAAGGACAGAGCATACATATTGCTTCTACAGCATTCCCAATTCCTGCTGTGGCAGACTCAAGAACTGAACTTAGAACCCAAACATTACACCTGGAAACACTCCTTACTAATAGGGACAAACTCAGAGGTACAGAGACAAACTTTAGAACCGTTCTGAGGCACAAAACTTTTCATCAGTCAAATAAAAACCAGCTAAACAAACAAAATAACCCCAACCAACCAAAAAAATAAACACAAGAAAACCCCAAACCATGACAAGGTTATTATGCATCTCTAGTACAGCCATGAAACCATCACGTCATTGGGTTTACATGAACACATGCCCAGATAAGCAGGTTAGAACAACTATTGAGATACTCCAGGCAAATAATGTGAACCTGTTTTAACTGCCTTGCAGTTTAAACCTTCAAATGCATCTCATTTAGGAACAATGAAATCTGAAAGAAGGTGGAAGGAAACACAATCATTTTTGTTCCACCTAAGGTAACTTACATTTTTAAAATGTATAGCCATAAGACACCTGGCTCTGAATTCTGTATTCAGAGAGACAAAACAGTTGGAAATATCTGCATTAGAAATTTGACATTTAGCACACTGCAGTTTCAAATAAAGCCTTAAAATTACATTCTTCTGAATACTACTAAAGATACACGCCACCAAGATCCACTGCTACGTTACAGTGATGATTTGATATGAACCATTTTCTTGGGATGGTGCTTTTGCTTCCGTTGTTGTCCTGGGTTTTGGTGGCCATTCTGGATCAACCAGCAGTTCCTGAGCTAGGTGCATATACTTGGCTTTTGGTGTCTTCTCTCTACAACCAAACAGGGAAGAAAGGAAACAGACTCCACAGCGGTCCCCAGCCTCCTGCAGAAGTGAACAGATTTGAAAATTGGATTACCATAAAAAAAAGTCAAAAGAAAAAAAAAAGTCAGTAACAATACAAATTAATAGAAGAAAAATTATTATTTCCATCTTTAATTTACTATTTCATTATTAGATTGAATTGGACCTGTGGTACAGAAACTCTTCTGTTGTGTCATCTCTTCTATACTATGGTAGTAACGACATTAAAAAAAATATTAAGAAAAAACCAAGTATTTCACATTATTGTAACATCTAAGACCACCAACAGTTTTTATGTATATTTTATAATCATTTCAATAATCACAGATAGAACAGGGAACAATAAATGATTTTACTATTGGAGAATAAAAGTCTGGTCTAGAAAAAGCAAATTCCCAAAATCCCAAAACACTTTTTATTTGTTAAACTGAAGGCAGTCAGTCAGACAAAAGTAGCAGAATTTAATTTGCTGGTATGTGAAATCTAAATACTGCAGGTATTAATAGCTATTAAAAAAGACACTAATTATTAAACTTAGGTCTTCCTTCCTATGTTTCTTCTCCCAGTCTTAACTGCATGTAATTTAATTAGCTGGGGAGGAGAAACACCATTCCTCATTCTTGAGACTGAAACGCTCTCATGTCTCAGACAGCACCTACAGTCTGCAGGGCTGACATTTTAATGGTGATATGCTCCATAGTTTTCATCACACTCTAAATGTCTATCAGTTGGTGACCTGAACCAAATGTGACCCTTGAGCACAGTTTCCATTCTTCAGTGAACACAGAACAATTTCTTCTACAACAGCCTCAAAAGGACAAATTTAAATCTGAAGTCAATATGCTTAATAAAATTTAGTGCTGAGAAATAAACCACTGTAATTCCAGCAAGCATGAATGCACAATCAGCCAAAAGAAATAAGCCAACAGGCCTAAAGTAAAGCTGGGATTTTATGGGAGTCACATAGATTTCCTTCATGTATTAACAGCAGAGGGGCAGACTGGACCAAAATTCATGGTCGCCTGAAAAATCTTTCAGTGTCCTAAAACATCTGAAGTAGTAATAGTGTATTTTCATTTGCCATCTTGCTTTGTTTCATTTCTATATGCTGAAAATTACTCCTCTCAGACAATGACCTAAAAGTCTAAACCAAATTAATTTATTTCAATTGCTTCTAAGCAAATCAAGATGTTCCCAGTCCTAGCATGCTAACTTGTGACACCACAAATAAAACTTGCTAATGTGGAAACTAAAGATGAAGTGAGAAAAGTCTTAAAGCAATACTCTAGGTTTGTTTCACAGCTCTTGCACACACACAGTAAACTCTTTAAGTGTCAATACAGGAAAAAAATATAAACCCAGAAGCCTTTGCTTTTAATATTCCAGTTACAGAAATCTAATTTAAGCAGACTTAAGCTAAAGATAAGGCAACAGACACTTATAGATTAAGAGACAAAACCAAATTAATCCACATGCACTCAAATGATGACAGCAAAATACTCGTCTCCAACCTGAGGCGGCTGGGGTATGGTGAGGCGAGATTCTCCTTGTTTGTCTCGATTGAACACAACCTTCCAAAGGATCATATCAAGGAGGACATTCTGTGAGACATTACAGTGAGTGGGAAGAGTTAAAGAAACTAATGATCATTTGTTGTTAGTGTGTACATTACAAATAAAACCTGAAACAGTGTGTTAGTTAGGCATAACTAATTCAGTGGCAAGCAAAACAGAGAGTTTATGCTACTTGTTGGTACTTTTGTGATAAACATTTTCATTCTTAAAGTGCTCACACAAAATTTAAGAATATGAACATGTACTCTAGAATCAACAGCAACAATGACTAAAACTGCATCCATCAATATGGGTAATAAACATAAATACATAAATGTGTTTCAATACTCTAGAAACCTGAGAAGCAGCACATGAAGACATGAGTGCTTAGAGCAGTTTCCTCATAAACCATCTTTAACATTACAGTGCATTTCATTTCGGAGCTATGCTTTTTACATAGTCTGTTTTAAACCAGTGATATTCTCAGAAAAGTGGGGGTGGGGTGGCAAAGCTGAGCCACCAGCAGGAATGAAGGAATTTGGTCGGTAAAATTCCTATAAAGGTTTTTAAAAGAGGGCAGAACTTGAATAGTATGTTGAGCACATCTGGTTATCCTCGCACATCTGTATGGGCGGACTCAGGAGCTTTGAGCAAATCTGACAAGGCAGGTGTGAACCTGTACCTTCCATGGCCTCGAGCCCACAACTCTGATCCTTGGACAGATTCCATTTCTAACATCTGACTAACCTCTGCCATTGAAAATGGGGAGCTGATTAGTCAGACTTTTGTAAGAGATTTTTATAATGCTTATGATTTTATAATATACCAGAATTTGATAGTGCTTTTATAAAGCATCGCCAACAGATCTTCAGCGTGTTAGATGTTCATTTCTGAAGCCAGTCTGGTTTAAGCATGTCTATACCAGGAGCAAGGGTGAGGAAGAACAGCTGCTAGAATCTGCCTTTGTTGTGCAATATTTTCTATCATCTGGTAGAAAGAATCTGGATGCTCTGTGAGCCTAGTCTGGCACCCACATGGAAGAAGTAAAAGCTTTTCACAGCATTTCAGAAAACAAACAGAAAACAACCACAGTCAGAAACTCTTCCTGTTGTAGAAGCAATAACAAAACTACATATGATCATAGTGTGACACAGAAGTGTCACACTGGCAAGTGTGACTAAAGAAGATCTAATTCCTCATGTATCTCATAATTATGACACACTTAAAGAGGCAGTTCCTGAGGGATAGTTCCCAGCAGAACAAACTCTGGCTGAAATACAGGGTACCTTGTTAAAAGATGGAAGGAGCTGCCACCAGCAGCCTCTTCCAGAAACTCAGAATGTGACCTGTGGCACCCCCTAAGTCTGTAGTGAAAAGTGTAGGGAGCAGAAAACCCAGCCAGGCACACAAGGAGAGAAAGACAATGAGCTATAGTAGAAGTGAAGGAAAGAAATAGCCTGGGATTTCTACACAACACACTGGACCCAAGGAATTGGCACCACATGACAAAGCTTTAGAGAGTGTAGAGTAACACTGCTGGAATTGGGCAAATGCAGGTCAAGAGATGGGCTGAAGTTATGGAAGGTGAAGTGTGCACTGTAAAACAAAGTTTAGGATTTGAGGATTGCTAGACAACAGTTCAGTTTGGACACCTGCTGTACAGTAAAACACCTCATCTGCCATAACAAAGCATTCAACTTACAGAGTGGAAGAAACTTGGTTTAAGACAAAGCATAACAGCTCAAACAATTAGTGCCAAGAATTAGGTACTTCTATTTTATTACTAAAGTTCAGGCAACAAGATAAATACGGAAGTCTGTTTAAAAGAAATGTGCCAAATCACCCTTGCAGTTTTGGTAATGAAAGTTAAATGACTGAAGTGTAGAAAGATGCTAATTCAAACCTGCATAGAAAAAAGAGAGGGGTGAGGTTTGAAATACTGGGTGAAGGAACACAGTCTACAGGTAACTATATTGCTTAGGTGATGCTTAGTAGAAATTCACAAGTTTTCGGGCTGATGTGACAACCAACAAGATCCAGAAGTGGAACTTTATGTACACATATCTAAACCAGAGGAGAACCATTTTGTTTCCAAGAGCCACGTGCTGATACATGGATTGGCATACTGTACAGACCTTCTACTGGAGCCCTCACACATCCAGAACAGAAACAACACCAGAGTCTATAAAAGTTAAAAGAACATCTGCAGAACAAAGGAATTTTCAAGCAGATGATAAATTTATTTCTCTCAGTTATCTTTATCAGTGGACTGAAAACTGAATAGGAAAAAATATTTCTGTCTAGGAGGTTTGTTTCAAATGTATTAGAAGACAAAAAAAGCCATGATTCTGAAGCTTCAGAATAGCTGCTTTGTTTCAGTGGTAAAGACAGTAATATACATAAAATTTGACTTCACAAATAAAAGGAAGCAAAAAAAGCTATTAAGCATTCACTAATAAAAAAAAAGAATTCAAGAGCATAAAGGAAAATCATCACAGAAGGAGTTAGAGCACATAAAGGACAACATAAGAAAGGCACAGGAGCTTTAATAGTGGATAAACTTGTTAACAACAAGACATGAGGCCAAGAAAATTAGTATCTACTGACATGTTTTGGAACAGACAAGTTGTCACTTGCCATGTGAAACACAAAAACATGCTCCAATAGGCACAATGTTCCATACAAGCATATTTGGCAAATTCTATTTGGAACAACATTTTAAACACAAAATCCTGGTAATTTTGATTCAAGTGTCTGAAAAATACCCCTTTGTTAGAGTTAATTTTTACTAGGTCACAAAAAAAGGGAAAAACATGTAAATGGGACAGAATATTAATGCTGTAGTACTTTTTGAAGGCCAAAATTATATGATCACAGCAAGTATTACGCTGGTTACAGTGATAGCAATCCCTCACATTGTAATGGAAATAGTGATTAGAAGCTGTAGAAAATGTTACACAGGAAAAACAGATAATTGTAGTCTGCAAGCACTAGATAATGTTGGAAGGCTTTTTCATCTTGCAGGAAAGAAAGTGACTCATGACTGCAACCAAAACCCAAACATATTCAGGTTGGAAATGACACGCCATTTAACAGGGACAAGAACTAACCACAGGAATAAATAACTGACTGTGAATCCAGACTTCTTCTGGAAGATTTATCTGTCCAACTTTGATTCTTGGAAATAAAAACAAGGCACGTGGATGAAAGGTAGGGCATGTTTCTGCACACATTAACTCTGGAATTACAGCATAAGAGGTCAACATCCAGAGTGATTAACTTCAGACAAGCTCAGTGATGGAAAAAGCAGATTTGCATGAACATCTCTACTTCTGGAGTTTGATCATATCAGACAACTGAATTACACAGACCAGCATTATTCTGAACCATAAGCTGTGTGTATGATCCAAATGAAGGAAGGGGGGCTCCGCTAAGGATTTTAGATAGTTCTCTAGTATGTTGTTATTGTGAAGTGACATAGGAAATAAAAATGGAGTATTTTAATATAAAATAGTTGAATTATTAAGTCTTTCAACTTCCTCCCCACCCCCATTATTTCATAAAAAAATATTTTAAAATTACACTTTACACACAGAAAGTCTTGATACCCTAAATCTAGCTTACAAGGACATTTGTAGAAATACACACTTAACAAGAAAACAGCAGCCACTCATACTGGCATGCTGTGAAGAGTAACCTTCTAAATAAAAGACAAACGTGCACCCTGAAGAAAGAAACACTTAAAAGAGAAGCATTTTTTCCATGTGGGTTTCTTACCTCCGTCAGCACGGACACAGCTGCATTTAGAATAACGATGATGACAATTCTTAGGCGCCACTCAGGTGGCACACACACAAGCTGTGGAAACAAGTTGCCAGAGGTTAGAAACACACATGTGAAGTAAACACACATTCAAAACAGACTCAGCATTATAAATTGTCCCTTCCCCAGCCAGTGATGTGAAGCTAAAGCTCTGCAGGGGTCACGCTTTCCCCAAAGGCAGCCCATCAGGTCCCCAAGGAGGCTGACACACCCAGATCTGCTGACTCTCACCTCAAGAAAGGCGTCAATAGGTTCAACAGGATGCAACATGATGAAAAATATGAAGACATAAAGAACAATAACAGATAAAACAAACAGAACTGTAAAAGAAGAAAAAAACATTAATTGGACCATCTCACAATCAAGAGTTTTAGACAGTTTTAACACGTATCGTGAGTTCATTACTGCCTGGAAACAACTTCTCTTCTCCCTCTAAACCCCTTCCAGGCAGGTTTGGGCAATACTAGTTGTGCTGATAGCCATAAAGAGAGAGAAGGCCAGACTCCTTCTCACTGGCTCACTTGTGGAGTTGAAATTTATATACACATACTCTTACTTCTACAAACCAACTATTAACACAAATTTCTCCATACAGTTTAACATTTCCTTATTTCTAGCTGTGATTATGAGAGGATAACTGCACTATGATCTCCTAGCAACACTATTACTTCTGAAGTGGCACAACAGAATTGACAAAAAGTGCACAGTCACCTAGGAGTTTTATTTGTAACCTTATACATCAAGAAAGAACTTACAGTTTTTGTAGCATGGTTGTCTAAAGGGCTTTCCTTTAGAAAAGACAATTGCCACTATGAGGTACTGAAAGCTGGATATAAAAAATAAAGTTGTGTTTTCATAATTTTTAATGTAATGTTCATCATGAACAGTCTCATTCTCATGGTGTGCAGAGCTGGTGTTCTTGGCGTCCAACACATTACATGCACTGCAACACAAAAAACATTGAACACTCAGCTATGGAGAAGGGGCAAATAGGGCCCACTTATTTGATGACAGAACGAATATCTACAGTAGTAAAAAAGCTTAAACTTGAGAACATATTACAGGTAGTTAGAAAGTACTCAAAACTGTGGCAAGGAGGCAGCAATTTTTGTGAATTCAGAGACTTGAATTCTTTTATGCTACCACTTTGTAAATTTTCTACATAAAATGTTTAAAAACTATCATTGTAGACAGACTTCAGAGACAGGTAAGGAAATACTGAAACCTAAAAAAAAAAAAAATAAATTAAAACACCTCTTCATTTTCAAAAATATGGATTTACTGTAACACTAACAGGAAAGCAAAAAGAAAGAGATGAAATAGATGTGAACCATAAATTTCAAATTTCTACCTCAACTGTCACAAAGTTGAGAGTCATTAGACCAAGCCATCTGACTCTGACCAATTTTGCTTTTCAGCCACTGGGTAGCTCCCATATATTCGTATGCTTTTCACAAAATAAAATCAGCAGACTAACAAGCTGCCATACAGAAGCTTTATTTTCAAAGTCCCCAAAAGGGGGGTCAAGAAAGAAGAGAGCAATTATTGCCTATAGGTTTCCAATCATTACTGTATCTTGCACAGAGCCACAAACACTTACTCAGAGTCTGCTGTCCAAGGCTCATACCAGGGCTGCTGTTTGACCCAAAAGAACCCCAAGGTTTGGAAAGCAAGGCAGATGATGATCTGAGACAACACGGAACACAGAAGTGGACCTGAGATAAGACCTGATGGAGGCCTTCGTGCAACAAGCTCTGTCCAAGCAGGGTTCAGACTCACTGCAAAGAAAACAAAAAACAAATGACACATTGCATCATTATGGTTTTCAATACTTATCCTGTTCACATTCTGTGGGTTAGAATGGCTTGCTTATGACATCACTTTAAAATTTAGTCCAGAACTGCAAATGTGAAACCACCACCAAACGTGAAAAGACCACGGAGCCCTAGAACAACCCCACAGTGCCTTCTACAGGCTGGCTCCCCAGCAGCATAGCAGGGACAGGAGCAGCCATGACACTTCAGGAATTAGTAGTGTCTGGCCAAAATCCCTTTGTCTGGCACAAGGACTTACAGCTTGCCTCCTCACTTTTGGACTGCCATTGCTTCAATTAAGATGGTTTTTATTAAATTTGAATATGGAATTCTACTGTTAGCCAGTGAATTGAATTCTAGGTCTTATATGGAATCAAATGTTTCACTAAGCAATACTTTGAGTGTAATATTTTGTGCACAGAAGTTCAAAGTAAGAATGCAAGGAATCAAAACATTTGAGCAAGATGATATTGCAGTAACTCCTGTTTTGATTCAAAACCAGCTTCCTGTACTGTGAAGACTTAGTTCCCCAAGATCGTGCCCACAACCTGCTTTGTATATGAGGACATTTCACAAATTTCAGATGAGTCTAACTCTGTACACAGTGGTGGTTTCGGTTTCTTAACGCACAGATGTAATAATCATAACATCTTCACTGTATGTATGTGTTTTCTCAAAACCACATGTAATTAGATATTAAAGAAAATCTGACCAAGCAAAAAGTGGTTCACAGAAGCCACAATGGTAATTCAGTACAGTACTTACTAGTGAAGACAACCACCAAAATGATTGCCAAATCAATGAAGAGAAACTGGAAATCTCCCAAATTGCTCAGGATCTGGAGAGAAACCACAAAAAAAATTCTTCACACCACAAAAAATTTATATTGACACTCTTACAGCATTAATTCTTTGCATTTCACTCTATAAACAAGACAGTGTCCTGTGGAACTGGTCTCCTTTACCTGCAGGAGTCCTGAATACTCCACAAGACAAAAAAATTCCTGAAGTATCACAGTATGAAACAATTTCCTTTTCAAATGGACACACTATTTGCAATTAAATTCGTTTGTAATCAAAATTATATTATTGAATCTTACATACCAACACAGTAACAGCTTAGGGCTACAGTTCTTTAAACACCATGGCCTTACTATGTACTCATATAGCTGTCAAAATTTCCACCTCAAAGGTCCTTTAATACTCTGCATCTTTAACTTACTCAGAATACAAATTAAAATATAGGATTCCTATCATATGCCACTACTGTGAAACCAATCATATTAACAGGAAATATTCCACTTTGCTCCCCTCTCCACCCAAATCAGTACTTCCAGTTTCTTTCAATTCTAACATAAAAGGAATGCATTGCCTTCTAAAAAAAGTTAGACTATTTCAAAATGCTGGAAGTTTTCAAGTAATTGAAACCTATATTTTTGCTTTGTATATATGCTCAATTGGTCTTCCTACTGTAGAGACTTTCTTTTCACAGCCATTGGTTATTGCCTTTTCTAAACAGATACTACCATGTATTTTGTACACTTACTGTGAAAAAAACCCAAAATATTAACAATAAATGTAAATGTAATTTACATTGTAAATTAATGTATTTTTGAATGCATGTGTTGTACTCAAAGGGACTTGCCATAATTTGTATTAAATATCTATCAACTTTCAAATCTCTGAATTATGCTGACACTGGACAGGTATTTACAGAATACTTACAGAATACAGCAAAGTAACAGTGATGTACTGGATGATGCTGTATAATGCCATGAATTTAAACACACAGAAGGAAGTTATTAAAGCAGCACGGCCTTCCCTGTCAAAACAAATGCAATCATGTAATTACAAAGCTTTCTGTGCAAGCAGTTAAGTTCTGCCTACCAAAATGTTAGCTGTAATTAAACACACCAGCAAACCCTCTGAGGGACATTAGGCTACAGACATGGAGAGAAACAGGAGTCAGAATGGTACACTCCCCTCAACATCAAAGTTGTGGGCATGTCTTCTGAACTCAGCCACCACCTAACTTCAGTCCTCTTTGGACTTCATGTGGTTTTTCACCAGAGTTTTAAAATGAAAGTCTTTTTACAAAAGCATCTATGAAGCATTAGTTTACTGCATGGATTAAATGAACACACAGTCAGCCACAGAGCTGCCGACTTCAAAAATGTTTCAGATAATGCATTACTTCCTTAGCTCCCCACAGTCCCCTAGATTCTCCTTTGGCTGACCTTCATCCAAAATCATTACCTAACTTCCAATTCCAGAGTCAAAAAATCGGACCGAAAAATTGGTCAAACCCTATTTAGAAAATTTGACTTCTACTTTGTATGGTGCTGAGCAATTATCTGAGGATTTTTACTGCTTGCAATTACACACAGCCTTTATGGAAACTAGCAAAGTCACTAAGAAAATTAAAGACTAATGTATAACATTTTGGTCATGCTTTGAAAAATTAATTTACATGGACAAAGGATTTTACAACAAAATAGTAAATGATGCTATGGCAGGGTTTGTTCAGAGTACCTTCAGTAAAGAAACAGAACCACTAAAATGTATGGATTGTTCTGTAATTCACACTGGTTTCCTACAGCATCAAATATATACTGAAACAGAGCATGGAAAATGAGTTACACAGACACATGTAAGTTCCCAGTCAGTGCACTACCTGATCAGCTTTGGCACACAGGAAATACTGGGTGTCCTGGAAGTGAATGGTGATGCCACAGAAGCCTCAAGTTCAGACAGAGATATACCACCATGTGCCCTCTTTAGTGCCTGCCAGGTAACATTGAAATAGAGACCATTTTAGAACTTGTCTTCAGCTGTACAATGTAATTAAATGGTTCTGTATGGAAAATAAAAATATACTTACCCCACAATCATTTGCTCCATCTCCACACATGCCCACATAGTAACTAAAAAAACCAAACAGACACCAGCATTCTGGACCATTCTCCAACCATGTTCCATTTAGCTTATTTCATTAATTACATCTGTATTACTTTGAGTTATTCACAGTTTGCATAACAATGGGTGATCATTAATGCTGAAATAAATTACTGTTGCTATCATAATATAAGGAAGTAGACAGAAAAGTAACATGACAATGACAGGTCAATGAAGGCAATAATGGTTAATTAGTTCTCTATCATCTCAAGCTGGTTTAATGAATCTTTGTTCTAGGCAATGACACTTTTGTATATTTTGTAGATCTGCAAGGCCTGACACCAACAGTCACATATTGACCAATGTGAACAGAAGTCATCCTGATAATACTTCTGTAATACACAGAAGACATTTGATGGGCTGGTTTCATAAACCAAGCAACTGCATTTATAAAATATATGTTAGTCAGTTCATGCACGTATTCCTACAGTAAAACTTCATGAAAAGTCTGAAACTTTCCAACCTAGCCAGTAGATGGTACTCTAATTCTATCAGATCAGCTAATAGCATGATCTATCAACACCAGGAGTTCTCTCAGCCCAGCATTTTTCATTATGCAAAAAGCTAGTAGCATGCATAATTTTCGTCTCCTGTTACACCAAACACATTCAACCCCCTCGCTTTCTATGCTTTAGCAAATACTTACTCTACATTTTGTAAAGCTTCCACCAACTGAGTTTTCTGATCAGGTGCCATGCGAGCAAACACAGTGCCGTGTAGCACGAGCTGCAAGACAGAAGAGATCTTAATGGTCACAGGACAAAGTCTGTTCACCATTGAAAGTGCCCATACCCAAGTAAAATGCTCACCTTGGGTACCAGGTCTTGAAAATGCTCCAAAATCACTGCAAATGACTTCCCATTCATTGCAAAATGGTATTTTGTCATCTGGAGATCCTCAAGGCTTTCATGGACCAATTTAACTGGAATATCCTATCAAAAGTAGTTTAACACTCTAGCTGTAATGCATTTACACAGATACCTTGCCATTTCAAGCTAATACTCAGAGGGGTATTCCTAGAGATTCCACACAAGACTAGGTTTATAAGAACATCACTTGAAAAAAAAAACCTCAAACAATAAAAATACGTATTACTAAGAAAATGTGGTTTAATGTTTCAACTACAGGCAGTTAGAGAAGTTTAAACAGATTGAAATGTTGGGAAAAAAACCCTGTCAAGCAAAATGTCAGAAGTCGTAGCACAGCTGAAAAATTACCTCCCCCAGCTGCTTTACTAGTCTTTGGTATTTGAAGATCTGAAAGTTAAACACTGTATCAATTCTGAACTGACACTTAACAGCAGATTTACTATTTAATGGAATAACATAAAAAGAACAGTAAAACTAGCTGCTTACACTCTAAGGACATAATATGGTCATATTACCTCTGAGTTTATGGCTGGTGATGAACTAGTGCATTTTGCGAGGGTATCTGCATAATGCCAGTTGATCCTGGCAGCCTGCCCATCCTTTGGAGGTAGTGCTTCAGCAATAATGACCTTATCCTGAGGTAGAATCATTCCACAGTCTCTGGCCACAGAGATAGCAGTTAACATGTTATCCCCTGTTAAACAAGTGCATTTAAAAGGGTTTTAGTCGGAAAAGAATCAAGATCATACACTGATATTCCCTGGAGGAAAAAGCTAACAAAGCCTGTATAGAACTATGAGGACTTCCCCACATACCAGTGCCAACCTCAGAGCAAACCAAGCCTACAGACAACATTCAAGGCTACTAGGTAAACCCCCTCCTCTAGAAATTCTGTGTGCTGCTTGCAGCTATAAAGATCTCTTATTGACTAAATCTTTGTGTATATGGAAAATCAGGCAGAAAACAAGCAGCCATTTAAAATACTGCTTTTTACACAGTCACAGAACATGCAAACAGAGGTGTGTACTGTTAGCCAAGCAGAACACTGCAAAATCACAACACCTATGATTTAAAAAGCAAACACATATTGCATGAAAAACACTGAACACAGACACCTAGCATGCTTACAAGGACCTAAGTCATTCTCCCAGAAAAAATCCAATATAAAGCGACTTTTCACAGTATAAATCAAAATGGAGGGACTCTGAGGACATCCAGTCCAACTTCCGGCTCAAAGCAAGTTCAGTCATAAAATCAGACCAGGACTTCCACTTAGCATGATTTGGAAGACTTCTGTTTTCATCCTCCAGTTCAGTATCAGACAGCTTATACTTGGAGTTAGGAAGAAGAAACTAGGAAATGGAATTAAAGCCTCTTCTGGTTTCTCTGACTCACCAAAGCAACTTGCACCCAGAAAGAAAAAACTGATGTCTGAAATATTTTCACAAGTTTCTAAACTTCCCTGTTGCTATAAACACAGTGTAAACCCACTGACACTAAAATTTGACTTCATACACATAATTAAAACAAGACCAAAAAGAGATGGCTCCTTGAGTATGAATGTTTACATGCTAACCTGTAACCATGACAGTGCGAATGTTGGCTTTATGCAAATCTTCAAGTACAGCAGGGGTTTCTTGCTTTAACTTGTTTTGCATTATAATTAACCCCATAAAATCCATGTTGCTTTCAATAGCATCTCTGATGAAAAAGAGACAAGGGAGAGAAGATTTCAAGATTAACAATTATTAGATGTAGCTTTAAAAGTCTGATTTTCTGCCTATCAAAGAGGAATGTGTATTTTTAACCATGAAGTGATTTGCTTTACAAAACTTGATGTGAAAAATACCATCACAATACTGTATACTTATTTCCCTTGTTTTAATTGAAAACTAGCGTGAGAAAATGTTGTTTCCTCTCAAGCAGTTTTGAGTTTCTTCCACGAGAATGCTTTCTAAAGGAAATTACAGTCTCAAATAGGTTATAGCTAGAAAACATGCTCTGAAACTAACTGCATTCACAAGTCAAATATTAAATATTAGAGTGCACATCTCTATTTTCCAAATTAGCTGAACCTTAACATAAAAGCTACCATATTGTTACAAAGGCATGTAAGATTAATAGGCACTAGCTAATTAGGCAGAGAAACTAATTCACTTTGGTTTACATAAAGAAGTCAGTGTATTAACAGCTCTTGGGTATTCTACTGCTATTGTAGATTTTCACACCTGAAACCAGAAAACTCATTTCTCCGCTTTGCCAAATGTTCACCTTGTATACAGGGCTGATACAAAAGAACACAGTCAAAGCTGGCATTTTCATAGCTGTGCTACACATTCAATTACTGTGGGAAAGATGACATTATCCACAACACTAGGCTCAGCTGAAAAATTATTCACAGAAGGTACACTACTCTTTGAAGGAAGAAACCTTCCAAACCTCTGCAATGAGAAAATGGACATGCTGCCTTCAGGAGACAAAGAAATTGCATCAAACATGCATAGGAGGATTTCCCACTACTTGACATTATCTTTAATAAACACAGATGATATAAGTATGTGCAAGTAAAGAAATCAGACAAGGTTTTCTGCCACAATAGTGTAAATTACACATCATGAAAATAATACTACAGTTCATTTCCAGCTTAATGCTCATCCTCTCAATTCATTTTGTTGCAGAAAAAAACCTTCCTTATCTTGTATGTCCAGGGCACAGCTAAAGGATGCACAGAACCATGTATGTCAAGACAGAAAAAAGCTAAAGAAGAGTAGTAATAGATTTAAACAGAAATACACATTACATATTAATTCAAAGCATGCAGCTTTTAAAGTCTGTTACTTATTAAAAAAGTGAAGTCACTCTTACCTGCTAATAGTCTGGACTTTGTGCCACGTAAGCTTAGACTCCAGTTTTCTGTGAGCAAGAGCAATAACTCGGAAGCCCTGCTTAGTGTATTCTTCCAGGACATGCTCAAAGTCAACAGGAACTTTAAAAAGATCATGTTTTGAATTATTAAAACATTAATATTTCAGCTGAGCTATAGAAGAAATTAAAATAATTTGGTCCTTTACCTGTTTCCTGCTTACACAAGCTGGCAATCACTTCTGGGGCACCTTTCATGTAAGCATCCATTCTCTTTTCCCCTAGAACCCTGGCTATTACACACATGCGCTGCAACACTGAGGAAAATGGAAACTGGCGAACGATTCCAATTTCATACCCAGTCTGTGTCATACAGAAAGGAAGGAAGGAAGAAAAGAGTTACATCCACATATATCTTATGAAAAATAGGTATGTGCTGAATGAAAAAGCATACTTACCGACAGCTCAAATAACTCCTGAAAAACAAACAGAAAAAAAACACAGTCACTCTAAAGAGCTACAAACTATTTCAACATAAATCTGTAAACGAATTTGCACAGCATACTTGGTATCAAGTTACATTTATTTTCAATGGATTTAATGAAAGCTGAATATAAATATACAGCATCTGTTTAGTATCCTTTACTTTAAGTGAGACACAGTGGAACTTTAGAGTTTGATTTCTTATTTAATCAATCCAAGACCTTTCACAGTCCAAACTCTCTGTTTAGCCTTTGTAAATGACTGAAGTACTATGGTGTTTCAGAATGAGGCCATGATTGTTAAGTACTTCCCCCCAAAAAATAATGTAGTAAGTTTCAAAAATGTCCAGATGTCAACTACTGCACAGTAATTACTGCTGTGCACATACACTGAGCTCTGAACAAAAGAAAGACACTTCTATCTACTACAAAATATGACTCATACAAATGCACTGACTTCTACTTTCCCACCATCCTACCCTGAGATAATCTGGATATACATTCACATGCTTAAGATTTCCCTTTGTGAAATATTTAAAAGTACTTCAAAATACAGCTAGAAGAAACTTTTAAATCTGCTATGTTCATTTTTTTTTACTCAGCACTTAATATTATCTCTATGGTACAAGAGAGGCAAGAATTCCATGCAACACAATGACATCAACAAATGATTGTTTTAACTGAAACTGCAATGTGAGCACACCTAAGCACTTCATTAAAACAGTAAGAATTTGGTAACAATACCAATATATTAAAAGCTCAAAAAGTATTACTGTACTTTATAACCTGTCTGTAAAGGTAATAATGCTGACACTCAGTTTGCTCACCTTCAAAGTGGCATATACTGAACCAGTACCTTCAACAGCAGTTTAAACAAGTTTGTTGTGTCTTTGCCACCAAAACCCTCACAGTTCTGATCCCATTTCAATTTTATCAGCCAGAACCTCAGCATACAATAAAATGTGTTTCTTAAATCAACTGTTTTGAGTTCTTATACCATTTCTTGATCTGTTGCTTGCTTGGATTCTGGGGAAAGTTGTTTTGAAGGTCGAACCACTGTTGGCATGATTCGATTATGAAGGGCTGTTTCCTCTTCAGTTGCTTCTTCTAAAATCTGTATTTTAAAAAAAAAAATCAACTAATTTATAGATTCATTAACTTTGACTTGCTCATAATGCAATATTCAGGGGAAAAACAGCACTTACCCATCCTATTGCTTCAAACATCTTCAAATCAAGTGGATCTCCAGAAAGCACCCCTTCAATTTTTGTAAGGGAATGACAAGTTGCCATGCAAGCAACAAACTCTGACTTCAGCAAGCTCTCACTGCAAGCCCTCTCTTCCGGCAAAAGGAAACTGAAACAATGAAGTAATAATATACTTAGCACTATAATTATTTATTATGAGCCACTTCAAAAGTTTTGTTTAGATTAACAGAAGAAAATTGACTGCACAAGTCCCTTCACTTGTATTTTCACAAATCACAGACTCTGGGCTGGAAGCTTCAGAAACCCATCACAACTTTTTCTTCCTTCAAACACTCAGTGTTCATTCCTTCCCTGTCTAGTTTGATCTCTCGCACAAAGCCCTCTTATCACTTAGTAATTAACTTAATTAGCTAAGCTAATTCATTTAGCAGCCCAAAAAATCATTGCTTAGGAGGACAGGATTAAAGAAACATGCAACAATATCTGCAACAGTTTTGCAGTATGACCGCAATGAGGTCTCAGACTCTTAACAAATAAAATTCTACCCCCGCTTCGCTGTGGAGTTGTAACTTCCACTACCCCTAAACCACAGTTGCACAGTGGCATTCCTACAGCACATTACAGAAATGTAAACATACAGGAGTTCACACTGAATTTCCTATTCTGTTCTGCTGAAGCTGTTAAAGTACAACTGAGTATCATTTTTGCTATCAGCTCTGAGCTCATCCTTACCGAGCATTTTCCACCCGCTGAATTCCCCAAAGATCCAAGCCATCCTCAGTAAGTGTGCCAGTCTGCAAGAGACCAAGGGGCATGGCATAAAGAAAAAAACCTTCAGAAACAAATTATCTTCTGGAAAAGCAAAAATTAACAGCTATTTAAGCAAATTACACTTGAACAATATATTTTCTTTTGTTTTCACATACAAATCAAGACTTTGGGACAGAAAATACCGTATCTCCCCTTGCCTTTTGCTAGTAATTAAGTTCCAAGCCTGTTAAATAACTTTCAAAAACATTCAAAGCAATCACGCTCCTCACTGGAGACAGGACAAATGAAACAGATCCTTAAAATCCAAAGATGATAGCACATCATCTCAATATTCAGGGACTTGGGACAATGGAAAATGGGTATGAAACCATTAGTACTATCTTACGTAGTTAACACAGTAACTGAAATGTACTTACAGCCGAAATAATACAGTTATTATTATACTTATTGAGATAAAATCTGAGGAGGAAAATAAATTTTATCTAAGAAATAGCCAACAGCAAAGAATTCTGGCTAGCTGCATTACTGTCTTTTACTCATGTTTGGTTAACAAATAATAACAAAATATGCTCGCTCAGCTTTTTATTGAAATGAATGAATATGAGAAAAAGTCTGACTTTAAGCTTGAATTTTTCAGAAGCTTGTTTGCTAAATAAAGTTCTTAGTAAGCCTCAGCTCTCACATTTCTGACATGCCAGGAGTAAGCTGAGACTTGGGAATCTTGAGACAAGAAAGGAGCTCAATTATAACAACCTCTTAGAGAAGATTAAATTAAGAGAGTTAACAGATGGTAAACACTGAATACCTGGAAGCTAACAGATCACAAATTATCTAACTTACCTGAAAAATAATGAGTTTTCCCTTTTTGTCTATGCAAACTCCCCTTTCTAAGACAATGCCCCTCCAGGTAGTAATGTTTCAAAATTCTCCTAACCTTATCAAAACACACAAGATTCAGCTGGCCACAAATATTTATCCTTTGTGGGCTGATGCAGAAGATGCCAATTTTTTTCAACCTTCTTTGTGCATAAACGATGCCAGCAGTCATAGCAGCAGGGAGTGCTGGAGGCACCGTGATAGTGATAATGTCAAGAGACTCGATGATGATGGTACGAGCTGGAACCTGCAACAGGGGTCAGAGTTAATGAGCAAGAACTCCCTGCTCACAGATTCACTGTCCCACTGACGTGCTACCACAAGCAAAACCCACACAGTTTTCCCCAGCACAGTGTGTTCTGGATTACCCAGAAATTTAGCACAGTCTTCACCCACCATCAGCAACCACAATAATCCAGTCCTAAATTATCCACAGCCCATAACTTCAAATTTGCACTTTCCCCCTGGAAATATATTACTTTAAAACATTAGCTGAATAATGCAAATTTTTTTGAGAGGGGGAAAAAAAAACCAAACCACAAAACTTAACAGTCAGCAGATTATTCCTTGATAAAGGCTTTTTTGCCTGCAGCATGTTTTAGATGTACTGTATCCTATTTCTTCCAACTGTATATAAGTCAGATGGTAATCCTACATATAACAAAGATAAAAATCTAATAATTGGTTCAAGAGAAACCAAGGTAAACTGAAATTTCTCTGTTAGATATTCAATATTGGCTTCTGTGCTGCATTTTGTTCTCACTAACCTTGTTTCATTTCATTGATATAAAATAGAGCAAAAAATTTTTCACTATAAATCAAATCGTTTCTCATCATCTGAAGTGTGACAGAAGTCATGGTCACCCCTTCTCTAAAATAAGGTAGCTCAGAAAGAGGCTCAGAAATTAAAACATACCTCATTTAAGATGCTATTGACAATTGTGTAAAGAAACCCAAAGCCTGCCACCACCACCAGAGACAGGAGAAACAAATAGGCATCTCTGTAGAGCTTAAAATCAGTTGGCTTTGGATACAGTATGGAACGAACAAGCTGTCCTTTAGCAGTGCTAAAGCCTAGAAATAAAAAAGAGTAAGTTATTAAAAATACAAACAAAAGCAAAGCTATTAAAATACATTAAAAACCTCAATAAAACTCTTAAGCTACTAATTTCATTAAAACTGTTTCTCAATATCCATAGCAGATGTTTTGCAATACTGTAATTAAGGTGCTTTAAAAATATATGTGCACATCATAATAAGGGCTCCTTTCCTATGGCAAGGACATGCAGCTGATGCAAACAAACCCCTCCTCTGCAGCAGCAGCAAATCCTCACATGGTTTGGCCTGGCAGAGTTTGTTGTACTGCGTTTTGTCCCTCACACTGCAGAGCTAGTGGGTATTGTCTAATTAAGCCAATCCATGCAAAAAAGAAAATGACGATATTCTGAGTCCAACTTTAAATACTCAAATGGCAAGTCTCCATAAGGTCCCTTGAGAGACAGAATCAAAGATTCAGAAAAAACTGCAGGGCAAGGAGTCATCTTCTGGAGAAAGGCAGATCCTGATGGCATTTTGACAACTAGACCAGGAGACTCCCCTTCTAAAGGTCTTGCAGTTGAACAACCAACAGATAACCTAAGGTCCTCCTTGAACTTTTGCCTCGACGTTTAAAGAGACCAACATTAATGCCCAATTTCATGTGCCCAAAACATTTTCCATCTGCTTAGACTTCAAAGTCTATTACTACAACCTCAACATCAATGCCAGGTGTTCTGGCATTAGTGACAGCTCCCTGACAGCTTCTCAGTCTGCAAACCACCACAGCAAAGGCTGAACCCACCACCCTGACATTTGGCACACAGGATTCTACCAAAACACAGCAACTATGGCATCACTCTTAAAGTGGATGAGCTCATCACAAGATGAAAAGCCAGGAAGCCTCCAGGCTTTGAATTTGCTACTGCAGAATACAAACTATTGGCCTGTTCAGAAAAGTTCACCATGTCTGTATGTACTCGAGTATTTAGCAATGAATGCTTTGTAATTCAACACAGTAGTCAACAAAAAATCAGAACTACTGTCCATTTTTTTTTCCATGGCTTTGCAGAAGGTTCTGTAGTTACACAGGATAGAGCACATCAGGGTAAAACAATAAATGAAAACCTCATGGGGTGTCTTTAGAACACACTGGATATACAGGTAACTCTAGTGGACAATTCTGTTCTCTAAAGGAAAATAACCAGTTTTGAATTCTTTTCAATTAAAAATACGAGCCACAATGACATCCATTGACTGAGTTTTAGGAGGAAAGAAATAAATACATTTATGTGTATTTCAGCTGTAACATCAAACCTGTTAAAGGCTTAACTTGAAGAGTACTGTGAGTCTAGTCCCAGCAGATCAATCTTATATCCTAGTTTATGACAAGATGAGGACTACACGCTTTTGCACACAACCATATTGAGTTCTGCTCTCCTAGATCTTTTAAGGATTAGATTTTTAAATACCTTCAATTTTGTGGCATTTCCCTCCCTTACATAAAGGGATTTTTACTTGTATCTCACTGTGAGAGAATTACTTTAGTTCTTACTATCAGACACTTAGGAGCAAGAAGCTTCAAGTGCTGCGACATCTATCCTGTTCTGTGGAGAGGGAAATTCCCTCTTGCCTAAAGACTGTTCCTGTGAACCAGACAGGAGAACAGAGAATTCTCTCTAGACATAACCACAGCAGGAAAACCACATTTGTCCATACATAAAACCTGAATAAAGCCCACAGAGCTGAATTCATCCCATTTACAACAGGAGCTAACTCAGATCTGCCATGGGCAAAGAACATTTTACAAACACAACTTCCAATGTCAGTGCAGTAAGACTCAGCGTGTTGGGAGCAATTGCAATCCTCCCTGTAAGAGTTACAGACCATGGTATCAGACTTCAAAACAAAAAGTACTATCCTTCCTGCAGAGCAGAAGCATCATGCCTTCAGCAGGTCATTTGTGTTGCTGTTTGGGTTCACCTCGCTGTACACGCACACTGGCTGGGCTCATGAAATTTATTTAAGAAACAAAACAAATTGAGATGGACATTATTAAAGGGCAGATGTGTTCAATGGAAAGAAAGTATCTCTTTGAAAAAAAAGACTAATAAAAGCCTCAAGAAAGACAACAAAACAAAAAAAATCAGAACTTTTACTGCTAAAGCAGACTAACAGAAGCTGAAAAGAATACACTAGAGTAAGAAGTAGCTACTTAGGATGAAGTTATTTGTTGGAAAACTTGCTTTAAGTAGCAGTGTAGTCAATGCAGTCCAGTTTCTTCTAATTCTATTGTACCTTGGATTATAGCTTGCATTCATTTATTTTGTGGTGATTTTCTTAAGATGGTCTTCGTAAAGCAGAATCCCACAACTGTACTAGCTTGTGCAATTGGTTTTCATAGAATATCTGTATTATTTAACCCCAGATTTCTAAAATATGAATTAGCATTTGTGCAGATAGATCTAACTCATTTTTTAAGTAACTGTTATGTAATTTGAAATAACTATAGGTAAGGAAAAACGTGTGGCATTTTGAATGACTCTGCTAAAATCAGCTGTTCCCCACTATCCACCCAAACCTTTTCCAAGACACACATGCAGTTCAAACAACACACTACACAAAAACCTCTAAAGGACATGAAAACATATTCAAGTAAGTTTTAAATTGATGCTGAAGACTGATTCACTTTCTAGCTTGCCAATTGTTAGTTTTCAGACCATCATCTAGTTTTATTATTGTTTTTAGACTTTTATCAAGCTATTTGGGGTATATTCCTTTACCCAAATTAGCAGTATCAGCCAGTTGACACATACCCACAAAAAGGAGCAGTATATTAACAAGGGATACACTTAACAATCAGTACCTGTTCTCACTACCAGAGCTTTGACCAACTCTCCAGTGTAGAACCGGGTCTGAATGACATTGGTTCCACAGAACAGCGTGTGCCGCTTGTGCACTTCGGGACTGTAGATCTCGTCTCCCACTGCTTTTGGATATTCTGAAGGATTTGGCAGATTAATCTTTGTGACAGGAACACTTTCACCTTAAAGGAAAGAAAATCTCTAAGCAAGATCAGAGACGAACAGACATTTTTTCATTCACAACTACCAGTAGAATAACATAATCTCACTTCACCAGCACACAGGCAGACTTATGGAACTCATCTTCCTTTCAGCATGTTATGAGGTAGTCTCTCACCCATTACCTCAGCTCAGCAGATTCCATACCCAAATGCTATTTAACTCTATTCCTTACAGAGTTTCTATGCCCCTTACTTCAAATCACATAGATGTAAAATATACTTCATTAAAAAAAAAAAAAAAAATAAAAGGGCCAGCTTCCTTCTCTTACTGAAGACATCACCCCCATCTTTACTCAGAAAAACTAGAAGCTGAAGAAAATAATTCTCAGCACCTTTGGTGACTGAGTACACTCAAGATAGGGCTACGATCAATTTTTATCAGTTGCTAGCAACAGCAAGAGGATCAAGTCTATTCAGAAAAACTGAACATGATAGAACGATCTCGGAACTACAATTTTCTAAAGGCTGTCAATTTGGACAGATTATCCTAGGAATAACAAAAAGTCCATCCTAGTCACTGAAGCTGTCCTTTAAATACATCAGATCCCTGGCTTCAGCATATGCAGGCCCAACTTGAGATAATAATTTGTGTTTTTAAATACAGCAGAACATTCTACTCACTACCCTCATTTTTTGGAAGAAGCTAAAAATTTTGGGCAAAGATTTTCTGAAGAAGGCTTCAGAACGCCATTTGCACTGAGAACACCAAGTCAAAAGGCAGGAAGACAAACTACCAGGAAGAAATAATTTTAACAAGAAACCATCACTTCATTCATTTTTGGAGTTTTCAAGCAGTAGCAGGTAGCTATTGCAGATAAGCAGGACACAAGCACATAAGTACTTCAGAATATGTCTAAGTGTAAGAACATACACATTTCAAACAAAATAACCACATCCACTTCTGCTAAAACCTACTGCAAGAAAGCATGCACACAGGTATAAACTAATACTTCTAGGCATGCAGCACCACGTGTCAAATTTACTTTACCTGTTAGCATACTTTCATTTACAATGCAGGTACCACTGAGCAGTACTGCATCACAGGGCATAATTGTGCCATTGGATGGAATCAACATGGTGTCTCCAGGCACGAGGTCAGTGGAAAGGATTTCTTCTATTTCTGAATATTAGAACACAAACAAGTTTACTTGAAAATAGCCACCATCTATAAAACCTGATAAAGATCCTCACATCCAAGATCCAGGTGGTGACAAGTAGGACTACTAATACAATGAACTACAACTTCATTTCACTAATGGCATGAAGAGATTTTGAAAATATACAGAAAAAGCCATTGATAGACCCCAGTTCCACCACAGATTAAACTCCAAAGCACATGGGCAGAGTGCACATCAACAAATTAAAGGAAGCAAGCTTATACAAAAGGTATTAATGATTAGCTACAGTGTAACTTCAGTATAAAGACACATGTTCCACACAAATATATGTCTTAAAAACAGTATCATGCATCACAGCCTTTTGGATACCACACCTTTAACTGCTGTGGTATTCAAATGGGGGGGAAGTTCAGAAATCATCCTGCAGTCCTTGTTGGGTAATAAATTGTAATGGAGACCCAACACATGCACATCCTTAAGTCAGGAAAAAAACTAGAATGACAAATACATCAGTGGAATGGTAGAGAATGAGAAACAGCAATAAGACAAACATCTAATCTAGAACAAGCTCACAGAAAATGCCATCTAGAAGGGCAACCCTGAACACATTACACTATCTAAATTCCACTCTGAACTTCTTTTCCCATGCAATTTTGCTAAGAAATGCAAGCATTTCAAGCTGATCAAAGAAAGAACAGATGCAGACCTACTTTACACTCACACTTCATGAGCAATTTAAATTCAACCTTCCAAGCCACCTGTGAAATTTACCTTGGTTTCCTCTGCAGACAGAAACCCTTACAATGCTGTGAGCTGCTACCATGTCATGTAACATAACATATTGCTGCAAAGGGGAGAAAAGTTCATTATTCAAAAGCACAACTTGTCTTCTTCTAAATGCACATTCTACTACGGAAGTGATGAGATTCTCTACTAACATTCTTTAACAACAAAAAACACTACTCAAAACATTCTCTTGAACATTGTTTAGAAAGCTTATGGGCAAATAAAGTCTGAGTGCATCAACCTGAACAGGTTCCTGTTTTTAACAGCTTTCAGGAAGCAAACAAACTGTCATGCAAAATCTTATAAAATCATTTGGTCATTAACATACAAAAGTAAAAGCTGCAGTAGTTGTATGAATTTGAATTAAGGTAGCAGTTGTTTAGAGGTTTTTTTGTCTCTGCTCTGAATTCAGGGATTGCAATTTAAGGATAATTACTACTCTGATTTCCATCAGCTAAGTCTACAGAGAAAACTGAATCACCAGTTTAACAATCCATATGCTTCACTGGTGCTCAGCTCTGTAGGGCTTTTTCAAACAAGGAAACAATGCAAGGTGGAATCACTACTGCCAATAAAACTTGGTACATAAACTTGTGTCCGGGTTTTATTTAAGTAAGGTAGTGTTTCTGTTATCTGAGGCCAACCTATTGATTCATCAGCGTGGAAAGTCTGCAAAGGTCTCAAAGAAAATTATAAATCCAAATTCTTTCAGCTCAAACAAGGAAAATGCATAACAATATTCTACCTGTATAACTCTGAAAAATTCTTAAACATTTGTAGGCAATTTCACAACAAAATAAGGCAATCAGTAAAAAGTCAAAAAGATGCATCCATTCTCTTTGAACTTACCTTTCTAATGGTGTAGAGTGAGCTAACAATGGATATTACAGACATAATCACAATTGCTAATGCATAGTAGTGATACTCATCAGTGATCCACAATATCACACTGAACAACTGGAAAATGTAAAAAGGGTTGAGAACCTAGAAGAGTGACAGAACATTCAAGTTACACCAAAAGGTGACATGGGTTCTCCATCCAAACAAAGCCAGGGAGAAGACAATTTCAGTTCATTATACATAATTTTTGGTTTGCCAAAATGATCCTTTTTTTTTCACTACCTCCTCAGCCCCTCAAAAGCACAGTTCTCACTCAAATAATACACAGACTTTGAAGACTGCATGCATTTTCCTATATCTCCCTATATCTCAAAACAAAAAATTGGGAATATCTGATGCACCTCAAGCGAAAATTCTTACACCAACAGGGATGCTGCTTTCTATTTATTCTTAATAAATGCCCTGATACCTCAAGTTCTGACTCCGTTAGATCAGGTTGGAGAGTTTCTTTGTTCAAAAGTTCTACTGTGCACTATTATAACACCAGATAACAAACCAGTTATTCAAATCCACCTGATACAAGGAAAATGGAACAAACCCAACAGAAGTATATATAACACCCCATTTGATTTGCTGCGTATGTTGTAATATATACAGCAAATATCCCTGGCCTCCTCACAGAGAACATAAGTCATTTTATGTTTTAAATTAACTAAAAAAAAAAAAAAAATGCTGATCCTTTCAAAGAATTCTGACATGTTTTCTAATGTCCTTACTAAGGCACCAGGCTGTGAACTCCCGAGAGCTTACAGATGAGGCCTCTTTGATCTTCAGCTTTAAGGAGAGCTGCAGAGCTCAAAAAATTGTCCATATGATTTTACAATTGTCCATATATTTGACAATGGTGGGCTCCAGGGGAAGGCTTCCAACAGTCAATAGTCATTGCACTTGAAACAACTTTCAATGATACACCCTTTTTCTTTAATTTGTTAAAGAAAAGATTTTACCTCCTTAACCAGAAGCTTAAAAATGGAAGGCACTTTCACAGCAATTTCATTTACTCCATAGAATGCTTTTCTGCATTAAAAAAGGAAAATACAAAAAAAATTTTAAGATTTTTATTAGAAGCCTTATTGATGTCAAAGTAATTCCACTAATCTAATAAAGTATAACATGTCCCTAAATCTGTGACTCTCTTTTTATTCATCACTGTTCCAAAAAGTGCTTTTTAGAAAACACTTACCTAGTGAGATGTTCCAATACAAAGATAATTATTTTATACTTCAATTTAAACTGTTCCTTATTTTTTAGATTCTTTCATAATAAGATTTCTCTGTAAACTGTGTATGGGTCCAATGTTATTAAATATGTCATTCTGAAAGCCAGTATGTGATTCTCACTAACTTAAGCTTAAACAAGTGTTAACTCTTACACTGCAGTAAGACAGTTTTCAAGGTCCTGTATCTTAGTTTTATTCTTAGAAGGAAGAAAGGGAAATTATTAAAGAGGGAGCAAGAAACCAAGCTCTGATGGGATCAGAGCTGGTTAAATGACAATGACATGAAAGAGCCCCTAAAATGATCTGAGAGGAAAGGTTTTTATTTTAGAAAAAGATACAAATTTCTAGAAGATGAATTGATAAGCAAGCAGATGCTCCCATATTTTAACCTGCATGAAGGTCCCATTTTCAAAAAAAATCACACTGATCACTCAATTGGCTTCTGGGCTTTTTAACACTCAGAGCACAGGTAATGAAACATAAACAATTCTTCCCTCAAATACTACAGCAATATTACCTGTAATCATGCATTCCCTTTGTCAGTCCTGTGCTGTGCTCATTATGAATTGCAGAGCAGAAGGTAGATTCATCTAGACCTCTAAATCAAGGAAAAGTCAATTAGTTATTTAAGAAATCTGATATTTAACAATGACTCAAAAGAGCTAGGTCTTTGCCAAGAGGTATACACCGTTTTATAAAACAAAATCTATGGACTAATGTGTTTTTAGCTGGTTTTGTCACAACTGCAGATACCAATCACACATCAAAAGCAATCTTCTGGCTGATACATCTTACTCTGTAGGATAGTCATACCTACTTCAATCAAAATGGAGACACTTACAAAAATGAAGTAGAATACTAGCATAACAAGTATTCAAAGGCCTCAAAAAAGTGACCAAGTTTTATAAAACATTATATGAAATCAATGTGGATTAACATTTCTTTGAATTATCTTCATTTGATTTTAAGCAGTAATGGAAGTATTTTAGAAATAATAATTAATCAATTTATCAAATACATCTATACCACAGCTATTTTGCAGCATCTTACTACCACAATGTTATCCATGACTAGGAAAAGCACATTCTACATTTTCAGTTCTTGTCACCAGAAGACTCATTTTCACAGGACTTCTCCACATGCTGTGCAAGCCAATGCTGTGCTATAGGAAATCTGCAGATATGCAGGAACACCTAAAACATCATTATGTTTACAGCTATGGGATTGTGTTAACTATCAAACTCAGTAAATCAGATGTATGCTGCCCAATATCCAGGCATTTTCCCATGGACATACTTTGGATGCACAGGCAGATATCATCACCTTCTAGAAGGCTTTCACAGATGCCATGGCAAAACCAGCATTATTCCACACAAATGGTTTTTATATTGGATATCTATTAAGTTATCTATGAAAAAGGATTCAGAGTTGTCCCAGTGGAAAAAAAAGAAAAAACCCAACTCTTTACTGTGCATATTTAGTAACAACTACTTCCATTTCTCTAGAATACAGGGCAAGCTTTAAATAGCCTCAATTACTGCAAAGCCTAGGATCACGTTTCCACTAACTGGTACAAGAACAGAAGATGAAAATTACGTGTTAACCTGGCCCTAGGTTTACAAGGTTTCTCTAAACCTTTTTAAATTTCAAGGATTTTAAAAATTCTATTTTTAAAAAATACACAAAACTCTGTTATTAGCAATGTCTTTCCTTCCACTCTATTGTGAATAATTTTTCTTTTCCTGTAGGAAAAAAAGGTAACAGTGGATTTAAGGAGGGTTCCTAAATTTAAGTGCTCTATTTGCAAATATACCTATGTGTGCAATGTCCATGCAAAGACAGAGCTTCTAGCTTGATGTTCTCTGCTTTTTACACTACTGCTACAGACTGAATTCCCAGAACATTAAAAAAAAAATAATCCCTGTGTGCAGAGTTTATTATATAAAGCACTCATCAACCCCCTCAGAAATTTAGTTGACAGTAGCTAAAACAAAACAGACATCCAAGGTCAGAGTTGCATCCTCTTTGGTTATGTGACCAAGTCTGACTTAGACCAAGAACAATTACACTTGCATTTCCTGTGTTTAAAACAGTGATCTTAATATTATGGTAATATAAAAGAACAATGATACAAAACTCAAGCTCTCATAACTGAATTAGATGCCCAAGAAATGTTAATTTTTGCCCCCCTTCTGTGTTGTGCTCAGCCTTTCATTATGTGACCAAACTGCTCTGTCCCTGAGTACCTGTGTAACCAGCAGCCCAAAGTGAATGCTCCTCTTGGTGCAGTGCTGTGCTAGATCACAACTACAAGCATGCTGCCTGCTTTAAGGGTTTTACTGTAAAGACCTCTGTCCCACAAACTGTCTCTTTATAAATATTAACTTGATTCTCCATCATGTTATTAGGTAATACCAATTTTTGGTTTATAGATATAAAATAAAGAGCAGAATAAGAAAATGTATCTTGGAGAAGGACAAATTTTTCAAGACTTCTTGGCAGAATATTTATCATTCACAAGCTCAGATATTATTTTGCACATGGTATCTAGTACTTCACTACACAACCATACACTTTAGAGAAAAATTATAACAAACTGGCATTTTTATCTGACCTTGTGGAAAAGTGACTGAGTGCTCTAACAGTATCCAGTACGTCTCAGATCCAGTTCTTTCTCCTCTTTATAATTCAATAGCTAAATAATCATGTCCAGCTCAGCTACTGTACCTGACTAAACAAGTGGCCAGGTTCAGTCATGGCTAATACATCAAACAAATCAAAGTTTGGCTTATCAGCAAGAATGTGATTGAATAAATGCTCACATAACTTCACAGGCATATCTGAGATTTTTCCAGAGCTTATAAATTGGTTGAGTTATCACAAGAACATCAAAAGGCACAGTCAAATAGCCACAAATGCCAAGTTTCAAGTCACTGCTTTAATGCTAAGGAACAACATTTTTTCCTAAACACATGGAGTCATATGATTTTTATCCAAATCTGTTCTTAACATACAAGTACAGTTTCTTAATCTCATCTGTAGGATCAGATTAAATTAGAAGCACTATGGACATTAAAACAGGAGCCTGCAATGCAAAATGATGAGTGTTGCTACCTGCACAACTGTATTTCATGGGAGGCTTAACACAAAAAAATGCTTTTAATTACTTACTCCTGAACTGAGACATTTCCACCCTCCCAGATGAGGACTTCTCAGTTCTGTAATTGCTGGTGTTAAAATCATTTCTTAAAATTGTTTTCATTACTGGTAACTTTCCATATTATTTGCACACACTTTTTTTGGAAAAAAAAAACCTCTCCACATGATAGTTCGATGCAGTGAACCATCATGTGGAATTTAAGTTTAAAAGAGATTATATTTCTGATCTGAATTTATTATTTTAATGTGCAGTTGCTAAAAATGGAGAAGCCTGTGCTCATTTAACTTGTGGCACTATCAGAAGGCCTTATTACACAATGAGAAACTTTCTTCTTCAATCCTAACATCATGCAACAGTGATGCTGGATAAAAGAACATTCAGCGCATCACAAGCTAGTGCTCCCCACCAAAAGACATTTTTTATCAGTGCAATAGACTTGGTTTTGTTACTAAAAAAGTAACAAAAGATGGATCAGATCTGGCTCAACTGCACTAAAACATAGAAACAGACCTACACAAAGATGAGCAAAAAAGGTATTTGGTGAACTCCCCTTCTTCCTAGACACTGCTTTGGGCTCTAGCACAGCAACACAAAAAACATAAGTTATTCCATCATAAGCAAAGTTTTTGAGTGTTTATAGAAGTACTATTGTCTATGAACAGGTGCTCTGATTCTCAAGTAACACTCCAAGAACAGGCAAAAAAGCCTGTAGAGGCATGCAGCCTGGCACCCTACACAAATCACACTTGATAAAGGCAGATTAAACAAACACCTTTCTTCCAAATTCGCACCGAGTTAAAATCTCCCTGCCCTCACTATGCTTCAAACAAAGACTCAATGAGCTAAAACAGATGGTCAGAAAATAACACCAATTTTCAGCATGTTCTTAGGCATGCTATTTTATTTTTTAAAAAAATGCAGTTTGAAGCACAACACATAAGAAAAAAGGTATTCTTACCGGACCACATCAAAACTTTGAACTGAATCATTCCAAAAATACTTCACACTGTGATGTGTGAAATAACGAACCTGTAAGGGCAACAAAACATAGATGTTAAACTGGTACCACTTAACACCTCTCTTCTGACTGACTTAATTCTGAGAGATGACAGAAAGTGAATTTAGAAAAGCTTCACTGAAAAATGAATACTTTTCTTTCAACATAATCTTTCAAGCTTTCCACAATTTCCAATAACAGGTTATCGAGGAGATTTCTGTTAGAAATGAGTTAGCCTTTCAAATAAAAGTAGCAGCTCACATGTACTGCACTGTGTGTGTTTATTCTCAATAGTACTTGAGCTACATGAGAATGAGCCAGCATAGTATTGCAAGTCTACTTACAGGCAAATATTTTTTTGAATCGTTTTTATTCTCTTCTGCAGCAGATTCAGAGAAATGAACAGCATGGCCATTTGAAATCTTGTGCACAACAGGGTTAGGATCCTCTAATGGATTGGCTCCCAAAGAAGGCAGAATGCGAACCTTTGCACAAAACCATATCTTGAATTCATCCTTAAAAAGAGGGGGGAAATGAGTTAGCTGAAAGAGCATTTAAACAGCATTTTACTACCACAGCTGTAGCAAAATCTCAGATCATAGATTAGCAGAGCACATACAGAATTACAGAACATATCTCCAAGTTAATATCAGCTACCGTAAGAATAATTTTCTTTCCACAATTTCAAAAGCCTACTTTGGCATTTGGGTCAGCAGTTACACCTTACTTCAACAAATGTATCTTTGCTGAGCAAGGGAGGGGAAACCACGTTTCAGCTTATACCATCAAGGTAATTTGTTCTGTAACTATTGATGACAACAGCATTCACGTATTCGATTCTCAAAACCGAGAGACAGACTATTCCCATGCCCACTGCAAACAGCTGTCAGTCTCCCCACAGAGGCAGCCAAGCTGCACAGTCCCAGGAGCACTGCTCTGCACTGCTGTAAGACACACCCGTGTCCACCCTGCCAGGCAAGCGCCGGTGCACTGCAGCAAGCAGAGGGAACTGCAAACGGGGAGAAGCACATGGCCGCACACTTACGGTTGTTCTCAGCAGAACCACCTCGCACTCCTTCAGCGTAGTCCTTCTGCACGTTGCTTTCACGCGCCACTGGGGCATCCAGTAGAGGAGGAGGAGAAGAAAGCCACCAGAACAGATCACTCCTACAGTGACTAGCACCAGCTTCCAGCGACACAGATCATAGCCATAGATCTCCTGCACGAAGCAGAAACAAGTAATGATGACTCTTCATTACTGTGGCTCAGGATGCCAACATCAATATTTCATAATGCGCAGTATTTAAAGCAAACAAAATTTCAAAGCCATTTCCTCTCTTTTCTTTTCTAGGGGAAGGAAAGATTTGAAACACTTAATACATGATGGAGTGGAAGCAAAAAGGAACACTGTTTTGCTTAGTCAGAAATATAAACATCGATAAAAGCCTGACAGAGGCAGATAATCCACACTGGGTAAAACATTTCATTGCAAGACTGTCTCCTCTCTGCACTGCTCCCTAAGGACTGTGGCTGCAGCACAACCTGCCTTAACTCTCAGTGAACAACATTTTTGACCATGACACAGCACAAGTCAGCTGAACATTTAAGAGCAAAAGTGTGGTTTTGTCAAATGCTGATTTTATGACATTTGATGACATGACATTTTATGACATTTGATTAGCTAGCATTCACAGTTTTGAATTACTATTGCAAGCTGAATTTTATGCATTCCAAAAAAGCCCCTAAATACATTAAACATCACTTTTTAGTTGAGAATTTTGCTTATTTTGCCTGCCATTTAACAAGAAATGCTACTTTACAAACTCCAAGCTACACTCAAAGGTTCTGTAACATGCACCAGTTAGAAAAATCCTTCTCCCATGAAAAAAAAACCCAAGTATTCAGTGTGCAAGCACCAACTTAACTTGATGACAGCCAGGAACAGAAAATAATTTATTGATTTACTGGACACTGTGTTACATTCCTGAGTTTCACATTACATCATTAGATTATATTTCCTGCTGTAAAAGGGCAATGAAGTTTCCCATTGAGTCCCACCCATTGTTCATATTGACATGAACTTCTTAGATTTTTTTTTTTACTTTTCATTAAACAGTGTTAGAAATTGTTTAAACTCCTTTCCTAAGAAAAGGCTTTTCAAAAGTTTGTTTTGGCACTTTCTCTGATAACAAAAAGTAGAAAAGCCCATTCTCTCTTACCTCCAAAACACTCTTCAGCAATAAAAACACGAGAGTGAAAGACAGTGAGAGAAGTTAATGCTTCTTTTTAGGACAAAATAAAATTACTTCCTCAAAAAAATATGAATCTTAGTGATCAGGCCATAACCATCTCCTGTTATATGATGCATTTGCTTATTTTCTGTATTAGAGCTGTCTAGTGAAGAACTACTTTTCCTAGCAGTGTGCACAAGGACAGAACAAGAACTTCCATTCATAGAGACATATTTTTGAAACAAAAATCCCTATATATACCAAATGGACTAGAAAAATCCCTATGAACCCCAAGTGGGCTAGAAATTGAAATATTAGCTGCTAGTACTTTTCTGTCAAAGCTTACAGCTTTGAATCACATTATGAAGCATTAACCTGTTTCAAAATACAACAAAAAAATCTCCAGGATTTGGAGGGAAGAAACCCCAACTAACCAAAGAACAACAAAATAATAGTAATAATAAAAAAACCAAAACACAACCCACTTTGTTTCCATTTTCATGTGTAAAAGTAGAAATGTTAAGCACCAAAATGTGTTATCTATTGGACTACTGACTTGAACAAAAACCTTTCCTATCCCAAGACTAATTTCTTAATATCAAAAAATATTGCAAAGGATAATAAAATTGCTAAATTGATTTAAACTGAGACAATCCACTTCCCGATGTAATATGCCCCCTCTAAACAGAAAACCCTGAAAATGTTTGTCATTGTGTAAAAATAGATTAACAATTCATTACCATCTCATCTTCCTCTGCTTTATTGACATATTTCTTTTCTTCTTTCTCCATGTTTAGTATGATATGGAACTTCTCAACTTGAGATATGGAAGACCTTCAGCAAGACAAGAATTAAAAATTGAAGCAACATTACTGATTTTACACCCAAGTTTTAAGTTGTTTCAAGTTACTTTCGGTATGTGCACATATAAAACACAACACTGACAAATTATTAATATTTATCTTCAATTTGCACTGTTACTAGGTTCTAGAAGTAACTATCCAAGGAGATCTACAAAGCTTTATGATTGAACATCAGATGAATACAAGTGAAATACTGCAGAAACATCAGGCTTTAAAAGAGGGGGGAGAAGCTTGCACCAATTTAACTTGGCTACATTCTACAGGCAGCAAGCAGTTTTGGGTACATTCTACAATCTTCATTATGGAAATGTAAATTATTCCTGTAAAAAAAAAAAAAAGCTTAAAAGTAGGTCAATATTACACATTTGTATTACTCTATATGTAATAGCTCCAGTCAGATGCTTTCAGAAGTCAGGCTATCCTTCAACAGGAAAGGCACAGTACCTCTGAGATCTACACTTCTCATCTGAGCAGAAGAATAAATACATGCTTAAAAACCTTTAGTCATCAGTTCATTATTTTTAAATCAAGACATGCTTTTTGGTCAGTCTTTCCCCTTCTTTTCAATTCCTCTACTATTCAATTGGCATCAAAATCTCTCACAGTTGCTAATCTTGAGAGGTGCTTTGAGAACAGATTATGAGCATAATTTTAATGAATAAGAAAAGGCATCGAAAAAATATGGCATTATCTACGAGATGAATGTAGATCTCTACTCCAAAAGGGGAGAACTACAAACAAAGGCTACGACATCCTGTGAGGCTTACCAGAATTTTCCCCATCACATAAGCAAGTAAAATCTAAAGTACCATGTCAAACAGCCAAATTTTTGAAACTAAAACTGCATCTAAATTTCATTTGGGCACCCCTGTACATGTTAATTGTATACAATTTATAATTAATGCATAGAAACAAACAATTACCACAATTAAAATCACTAAGTAGCCAGTGCTCACCTGCCAAGACATAAATTAACTATAATTCTCTGCACTGACATGGTAGAGCCTTCCATTTTATTTACTGCACATACAGAAATCTCTCAGAAAACAGCACTTACTACCACAGTCCTCAAGTATTAAGTCACAGCACAAGCAGCTACTCTAAGTGTCCTTTTCCAGGCTGTTATTAGTATTAGGTAGCACAGTAAGTACAATCACTACCAACTTCTCTGTCGTTAACTGCCCAGCATTTTCACACACAGAATCACCAGACTCCAAGTGAGATCCTCCCAAAGCCAGCCCCTGGATCCATGCACTTACATTCAGAGCAGTGCCAGCTTCAAAGGGTCCCTCCTCCCCTCTCCTGCAGCTTATCAACAGCATCACATCCACACGTGTTTTCTGCAACCTACCATCTCCTTCCAGTTAACCCAATAAATGAAGCAGGACCTCAACAGGAAAGGTTTCTTTTGCTAACCAAAACTGGATCTCCTCAGAAATCTAAATCCCACTGCTGAGTAAGGTCCTAGCAGGAGAAACACACACTTCAAAGGAGAGAACTGCATCACAGCACAGAGCTGAGTCTCAGGTGAGAAGAACCTCAGTACTTCATAAATTGAGTGCTTGATAGAGTTGGTATTTTGTTCTAAATAGAAGGAAGCTAACTTGGCAACAACTGCTCACACTTCCCTTGTTAAGCTGAAAATTTCCTATTGCTATACTATAATTTTACTGCAGATTTATCTGGAAATCAAGCCACACAAGTCATTAAAGTTCTAAACCACACTCTTGTTTAAATTGCCACTTTTCTTATTTAAGGAGCTTTCTATCCTGGGAAAGCTATAGATAATACATAAAACCAGCTAAAAAATTGGTCTGTCCTAAGTCTACACAGGACTGCTAAGAAAGCTCTTTGGAGGACAATCTTTGAATTAATCACATCAAATAACTTTATGTACATCATACAAATCACATTTTCAATCAAGAAGTCATGCAGCCAGAAAAAGTTCTATGTATTTACAGATTTATACTTCTGATAGAGTTCACAGCTCCAGGAAAGAATTATTAGGTTAATCACACTTGAACTAGTCTGCTCTTAAACAAACACACACTTCCCCACTATAATGTACAGTAACATCAAAAAGGGTGCCTGCAGGCAACTCTCCAACCTTGATGGACATATCAAGCAGGAACTTGATACAGGAAAGCACCAGGCAGAAAAATAAATGCAAATATCTTCCAGATCAATGGATCTCAACTGAAATTTCAGTATGGCAAATATGTTAGCACGGGGACCTTATGAGACATCATGGCAGTATGAGAGGGAAGTGCAATTGCCTTCATTTAGGGTTGTTCCACTGCTGGGCAGGAACATCCAGTTGTGGGTCTGAAGAAGTATGAAAGGAAATCTCAGCACTAGCTAGTAATTCTTGTGATTCAGTAAGCTCTTTCAACAGCTGGGTAGAATCAGACAGTGAATACATGAGGAGAATTAGGAGGCTATTTCTGACTCACATCATTAGCTCCATCTGCATTATTTTATACAGGCTCGTTTGCTGAACAACCTTCAACTAACACAAATTCTCAACATGGCACATACTGCTGGTAATTTTCCACATTAAACTCCAATTCAAATCTCTAGATTTAAAAAGCATTATAGAGACATTTTCTTTGTTGATGGGTCATGAAAATGATTCCTATTCCACGACAAAGAACTGCACTCTTCCTCCTATCATATCCCTTCTGGCACACCATCAGCCCAAGCATGTCACCAAGAGTTCAAACGGCTAAGTTCTTTGGTTTGCCTCCCACTGCCCTGCTGAAAGCTGGGCTTGAACACCACCACATGGACTCCCCAGGGCTGCCTCCCCGGGTGACTTCAGGCTTCTGGGTCAGACTGAAAAAAACCTTACCAATTCAGAAGAGACTTTAGCAATCTGCATTTGAGTTTTACTTCCTTCCTTCTATAGTATGATGGGGAATTAAACATTTCACTACTTTAAATCTTTAATTGAAGATTTAAATATAAACCTGGGACTTGTCAGATCATGCGAGAGCATGACATTTTACTAGTACTCACACTGAAGTGAGGTGGAAATCCACTTGCAATAAGCAATATTAACATAGGACTATCCAAATACAATGTGCCTCTGATGCACATTACATGCTGCCACTCAGCCTCTCTCCAGCCTGGGAGTGAATAGCCAGAGAAATGCTCTCCCCTTTTAACAAATTGAAAATAGCAAACTTTTAAAGAAAGAAGACTTATAACCAATGGAAATGGTGAAAGTTACTATCATACCACTCATAATTTTTATTTATTGAGTTGCTATTGTATAGCTAAGCATATTCTAGAGTCAGAGTGGTAGGAAATATCAAAAAGGTCTGTAAAAGAAAATGCTGTTTGCCACTGAGATTAAGAGAATTAAATCACTTGCAACGTTTTGTAACAATGCAGGTATAAATTTAACAAATGATCTAGAGTGTCTGAACTCTAAGTACTTCTAAGAGCACACATTTGAGTCACAAGCTTAAACAGTAAATCTGCAACTTTGCAAAACACAGTACAGCAAAATTAAGTTGAACAGCATTTCCAATTTGTTACTGTCCTGAAGAGTGTGCAGCTGTGAGCAGGACAGCACCTGCAACTTCAGACTTAAGTTGATACCATTTTGGAGCTAAAATAAATCACAAATTGGATCACTGAAGAAATTACAGCAGTGTACAGAGCTTAAAACTATATGCATCCCTCACAATGAAGAAAATGCTGCACTTTTTCTCAATTACTATACCACTCAATATTGTTCATCTATCCTGACTAAACAACCAGGATACCAAGCAATTGTACCAAAATATTTGTAAGCAACAAACATTTTTAGCAACAGTATAAGAGTTGCAAGTGAAGTAATGGCATATTTATTAAGGAAATTGTTCTGAAAGCATCAGAGCAAGTCTCCATCAGTACAACTGAGGAGTTCTGCAAGCCACAGAATTGAAGGACTACTGGCTTACCTCAAGTCAGTTTTCTAACAGTTGGCATAATTAGTAAACTACTTCAGTGCAAACTTTAGAATTTGATTTTTGGAGTGGAAAGCAAAGACAATATTCCCTCTGTTGCCCTCAACATTTGTCCCAATTCCACAATCCTTAAAAATGAAATAATACACATGTTCGTGCCATCTGTTTATTCTTCCAGTTTTCCAGTGGAAGTTTCATAGCTTCAAGAAAAAATTTTTAAAGTCTGGACAAATTACAGCTCCAAAAGAAGAAATTTTTCATATCTCCTGCAACCACTGCGTAATTTAAACCCTAGATTTCTCAGATTAAAATTTAATTTTTAAAGCTGAAGTCTTTAATAAAATTCATGTATGGATACACATAAAAAATAATCAAGTTATTACTTTTGCTTATGCTCTTATCATCTGTCTGCTTAAAATAAGTAAGTAAACTTACACATTTGTATCTTAAAACACTCCCTACTTTATTCTTCTCAGATTTTTGTAAAAAATCCTGTGATAATCAATGGTTTCTCTTACCATCAAGCAGTCCAGCAGCTGTCCTCTGCACTTGCTTTTGTTACCATGAGTTAGCGAGGCAGTTCTTAATAACGGAGACCCTATCTACAAGGGAAGTCCTGACAAATGAACTATTTTGTCTGAAATCTAAAAAAAGTCTCCAAGGGCTTTTCAAACTGTTATCAAAAGATTAACATATCAAAGAAAATTTGGCACTGCTTGGAATGCTTTTTTTTTTCCCTCTTCCCTCCAGTGTGGCCGAACAATTGCAAGACTGTGGCCGGGCTGGCGCGGAGGCTGCGCTTCCAGGCATCAGCCGCCGGGTCCAGCTCCTTCTATTCAAACAACAAATGCCTCCCCAGGAGCCCGCAGACACTCGCAGGGCTGTGCACAAGCCCTGATACTATCTGCCCAGCTAAAAGCATCTCTGCTTCTGGCCAAACCCTTCCTTGTATTTACAGCGCTTGTGAGCGAAGACAACAACATCGGTTCTGAGGAGCCCAAGGCAGCAGGTCAGAAATGCACACATCCCTCTGCAGCTCATCGCAGAGCGTAACAAAGCAATCACACACACCAGACAGACGGCCTTTAGAGACTGAGTGCTACAAAGCTAAGAAAGTGAACTTTGTCACTACCTGAACATCACAGAAACAAGGTACTTTTCTGTACAAGACAAGGCTCAACCAGCTCTGCTTTGGTAAGAACACAGAAGGCAAACCAAGAGATGTAGCAAGGCAGGCAGAAAAAAAGCAAGAGACACACAACAGAGGCCAAACTTCAAATTCATTTATACATGTAAATCTTCCTCCGCCCCCTATGTAATCACTCTCAATAAATAAATCAAGCAAAGTAAACTAATACAGGAAGAAAATTGAGAACAAAAAAAACTGACTAACCTGTCTAGAAAACAATTGAACATGATTCCTATTCCTGACATCTGAGCTATCATTCTAGCAAGTGACTTGCCTGGCTCTCCTGGGTCCAAACAGGCAACTAAAGAACTAAAACTCCTCTTTCAGAACTTATTTACAAGTACATCCTCCACTAAGAGCCACCATACACTTCTGTGGTGGAAGATTAAGTTTCTAAATAGCTGTATGTCATGAAAAGCCTTTCATATTTCTGAATAAAAAACATCTAGAAAGTCATCATCTTCAACTGTATCCCTACTAGCTGCCAAAATACAGGAAAAAAATGGGGTTTTTTTGCAACTTGAAAGTCAAACATTATTTAGACACTCAGAAATTCAAAATTTCTGCACTTCAGAGCCATACTTTCAACAACTTACCCCAAGAAGAAATCAACGCTACAAGAGAATAGACCTTACAGAGGCAATGTTTACCACAAGGGCTTTATTCTTGTTACAGTACCATGAGATTCCCCCAAACTGAGATCAGTTACCAAATAGTCCATTTTTTCCAAACATTATAGTTAAAGTTTTTGGGATTCATGCAATGGGTCTAAAATGGAGGTAAAAGAATTGCTTCACATACATAAAATAGCAGCAAATGATCAATCTCTGCCATACTGGCAGTAATGAAATTAAAACTGAAGAAATACTCAAATTGGAAGAGATGTAACAGGCCAGGAAGAGGAATGAATGTATCTTCTAAGAAAATACTCCAATTGAAAATACATCCAACTTCTTAGGAAAGATGAAAACTCAGCCTGGGCAATAGCTGACCATTAGCAGAAAAGGATGGCAGTTCATTTTCCTTGACACAAGGAAATAAATATTTTCTTTGACACAAGGCTAAGAAAATACAAGGATCAGGAAAAAAAAAGATTATAAAATACTTACAAGATCATTTTTCTCAGAATGTATTTCATAATATGCTGCACATGCTAAAAATCAATCACCAAAAGACCAAATTTGGACGCAATATTTCCAGCTTGCAAGGGATGGAATCAAAATTTCTGCCCACAGTGTCTTGGACATAAGTCCTGTATTTACTTTCCAGTCCTTTTTTTTAACCTAAAATATCCTACTTTAGCATCTATAAAAATAATGTATTATTTCCTGAAATTTCTCCACTGTCAGCTTTTGAAACAGACAGGCAGAATCTGCAGGCATTGTGAATGAAAAAAGGACCATTTTAATACACTTACAATTAAAAATGTTGAAATCTATTTAAACAGCTATAAGAAAGTCCAGCGAAAATGCACCTTATGACATCTTATCACCAAATAGTCTGTAATCAGGATTCATCATTAGTCTCTGTACCACCTTAAAGGAAAGAGTTTCTCAGTTCTCTTTTTGGATTCTCTCTTAGTTGCTCTTTTGGATATAGCTTTCTTTCAGTATCCAAGGAGCTTCTGTACACAGGTATGCCTGCACTCTACACTTTTGCTTCTCTGATTCTGCTTCACTGTTGCAGGTACCCAGGACCACAGCCATGGTGTGTGCCAGATGGCTTTTGCTACACCCTGGACTTGGAAGGATCCATGTCTGAGCTGCAGCACAATGCCAGAGACATCTCACACCACCTGGCAAGCCTGACACCACACCACATGCGAGAGCCTCTCTGCCAGTCCCCAAAACATAAACCCATGTCACTCAAAGACCACCCTGAAACTCAAACAGATCCCTTTACAGGTGATACGTGACTTAGCCAAAGGCCTGGGGCTGTCACACTTTTGTGACTGTAAAAACCAAAAGGTTATGACTTTTACTTCAATATGCATTACCATGAGCTTACACACGTAATGTACTTGTAAGGCTTTCAGTATTATTCAAACATATCTGTATGTTTACAAGCATGTGGCTTACAAATGCAAGAGATACTCGACTTGAGAGGCAGCCTCACCCAAAGAAATGCACCTTACATAAACAGGAGTTGATGCAGTTTCCAGCTCTCCAGTAACTTGCAGCTGAACCCCTAAATACTGAGTTATCCACATAATGTACAACAGATGCTCGGGTAAGACATACAAACTAAAATAACTATGGAATATCAAAAATCCTTCAACTGCATTTTGAAAGGAGTTAAGGTTATAATTTGTACTACAAACAAAGCTTAACACTTTAGTCAACTAACCAAGCTCTAACAATAAGAATGACATAATAGTTTAATGAATACATGGAAATTTTACAAGTACACGAGCTAAATTTTAACAAAGCCCTCCACTCAATACCTATTTTATCACTTCCCATCTTAGGCTTTCTGTTACAACACAAGCTTTTGTTTCTGTGTTTAGGCTTAAGGAAGACCATTGTATCCAACAATCACCAAACCAAAATTGTATTTACATTTGTAGAGTGTATTCTTTGTAAAGTATACTTTTTGCAGGCTCTAATAGCAATTGCAATGTTTATAGCAGAGTACAGGCTACATCAAGGAAAGATAATTCTACATCTAACAATAAACTCAGTATGTCAATTCATCATGATAACAAAGTACTATAGCCAATACTACACTCAAAACTTACTTTCTAAGTGGTCTTCAGATCGTTATTTTCAGTTAGAAATTTGTTATTAATATGGTAGCAATGAAGAAGTTGAAGATACGGTGGAAGAGAATTTAGGAAAGCTTGTTGGTCATCTCAAGGACAATTAGTCAAGCATTTTACCACCTAACCTTCCCAGCATCTCATTTATCTTACTTCAAGCAGCAACTACTCACATTAATTAAAATTTTAAACTGTAAAACCAAGCACCAAAAATCACAATCACCCTAAGCTTGCTCCCACTCTCAGGCTCACAGAAGCAGTCTTTGCCCATTTCCTTTCAGATTTCTGGATCTCTTACCAAACTGCCATGAGGGAAAAAAGACCTGCTCCACAGTCAGGGAACCAACAAAGCATACATTTATTTTGGATCTTATTAGTTCCTTTGTCTCTTGGAAGATATACCAGACATTTGGGTTAGAATTCACAGACTATGTTTTGTTTGCTCTTGGAGGAGAAAGTTAAACTGTTCCAGATACCTTGGGTAAGGCATGGCGCCATTACACGCCGCCTGAGTTCTCAACAGCTGAGCACTGAGGCTGTTTCCAAAGAAACACTCCCTTCTCACATGAGGCATCAACTCCACCCAGCCCTTCCATGTGATTAAACAACCAAGACTAGTATGGTTAGATAACGGGGATGGCCAAGATGCCCCATCCAGCACCAAGAGACCCACAGCCATTCTGGGGGAGAACTGGGAGTCTGAAGACCCAGACCCAGCAACAATGGGTCCTTTCAAGGAAGCATTTCCCCTCAGGGGCCGTGCCAAGAGCCCAGCCTTTCCTGTGTGGCTGCCGCCTTATTGTGCAATGCAGAGTATCTGCTTCCTGGGATATATTTGCTTTTGTAGTATGGATGCTCAATAAAAGGAGGCAATGACTTTTTTTCCTCTTCCTCTTAAATTCTTGGAAAATATTTTTGAGGTTAACATAAGAACATTTGAATCAAATTTCTCTTCGTCTGCAAGGAGATCATCAAGCACAACTAGACTAATCACAGAAGATGAACTTTCCTCCAAAGTTTAGACATTTAACTTTTGTTTCCTCAGAAGCACATATAGTGGCATACAGCTGTGACTACAGCAGTCACACTCATCATAAGCAAGCTTAGCTCTCACATCTTCCTTTCCCATCCTAACTACGACTTAGTACCTTTCACTGCTTTCAGCCAAGCATTCTCAGACAAAGCAGCAGTATTTCTTCAGTTTCCTGAAATCTAAATGTAAAACTTAGATATTCTAAAGTTCAACTATATAACTCCCTAAAGTACACAACACGAGAGTATATTCCAGAATAACAGGTATAGCCCCAAGTTGTACTAATTTCTAAAAACTTCTAAAAAATGTTCTAAAACATTAAATCAGGGGTTTTTAATGTTTACTGAAAGCACAGTTTTTTAAAATAGTCATAATAAATTGACATAAAGTCTCATATATGTGGCACATTCACTTAACTTAGATCAGAAACACTTCAAGGAAAAAGCTTGTGTGCAAACAACTTGTCAATCAATAGAAATACCGTGCATGACAGAAGCTGGTAAAACTCTAAATATTATACAACAACACTAAATATTAATGTAAAAAGACTGTATAAAAGAATTAAATTCAATTTAAAATGTCACATATGACAATTTATTTGTTTTGATCTCGAATTACAGTAACTGAAATAATTAACAGAAAATTCTGCAAAAAGTTCCATTCCAAGATTGAACTGCTGTGCAGGACAATTTTTTATGCACAGGAATTTATAGGACCTGACAGCTTAGCTACTGAAAATGATTAATTTACCCTCAGAACTACCATATGAGGCAAGATGAAAAAAATCAAGAGGGAAAGTTGTACTCTCTGTTTCCATGAAAATTAGTTTGACAAAGACAAGAAGAGAACAGACATACAGGACTGTAACATTTAACTCCATACCTCCATGCCTGTAACGTAAACCTTGGCCCACATCCATCCAGCTACTATGTCCCAGTCATTCAGAACAGTCCTACAAACCCAGGAGAGCTTCAGAGATTCAGTAAACACCTGTATTTCAGAGAAGGACTTCTACAATCCCTGAAATTAACTCCCCACATCCTACTAAAATACATTTCATCACTGCCTTAAATAGCTCCGTTTAAACGACACTGTTCAGGGCTTCTGTGCCCCTTGGCATCCACAGCATCCACTTCCACAGCATCAGCAGTAGGAGACATCTCCTGTATAATGGAAACAGACTGCAAAATCTGACAAGGGTTATCCCTTCAACTGCTGCAATCTTCTCTCCTAATGACCATCAGCAAAGCTCTTGAGTCTTGCTTCTTCCATAAGAAATAGCTTTTGCTTATCAGTCCATCCATAGTTAACTTTTATCCTGCACACTTACCTTATAGGAGAAATTCTGCCTTAACATATCTTGTCTAGAGCAACATTTTTATCTCTGTTTGAAATACCTTTTTTAGAACTTTTCTTTCTTTCCTAGCTTATAAAAAAATGTATAACAGTATTAAGAGGTGTAACTGTATCCATCTCCTCCACCGTGAGGAGGAAAGTTTCCTTAAAAGCAAGACTGAAATGTTTCAAGCATGTGAAGTGTATCAAGGAGTCTTTTTTCGTCAAGCATTGACCTCACTAACAAATATCACCACTGTCTAGCCAAATACTCAGAAGTAGCCTCTTCCCAGATAGCTCTAGTCCAGATGCTCGACCCAGCTTTTCCCCCCTTCAGCCTTGCTTTTTCATAAATGTTAAGGGAAAACAGAGGTCATCTTCCTAAAGCACCACTGAGGACTGCCACAATTTCACTTACATTAAATGCCCAAGTAGCTTTAACTCCATACCCTTTGCATCAGTGTCACGGAAGAATAGAAAGCTGGGCTGAAGGCTAACAGAGCAACAAAACAATGGGCCAGAAAGGTCAGATCAAACATGCATTTCCCCTGCAGTCAAGGAGACTCAGAATGATGCTCCCCAGTGCACAACCTCCAGTCCCAGGGCCTTGTAGTTCAAGAGTTCCATGAGCCAAATACCCTATCATCTTATCTATTACTAAGTAGATTTTTCCTGGGGTTTTTAAAATTATTTTGTGGCACATTTTAAGCTTCCCAACATGCTGCAAAGAACTCCTGAACTCACAGAGAAGGATTCATTTTGCCCTTATTTTGACCCTCAATCTATTAGCTTTATGAACATGCACTTTGGTTTCTCCTTGGCTACAGCATTCAGAAAAGGAAACTGCCAAACAACTACTTAATCTGAATATAAGCAAAATAATAAAAAATGTTTTGAAAAAGACTGAAGCTCTGAACATTACCTATCCCTATAAGACATTAAGAAAGGAATCAACCACCAGTTACTATGTTTTTACTATCTTTCAGGCTGATGTTATAGGTACCAAGCTCTTCTTCATAGCTGTACATATGACCACATTTTCAAAATTAAAAACGCTAAAATCAAAATTAGTATCCAAAAAACGAGGATGTTCTCTGATAGAGAGACACATAAATATAAACCACTCCTCCTATGGAAGGATAGAGCAAAACACCACACAGATGATTCACCATAAAATACTGCCCCACAAACTTAGCAAACTCAACTGTCTGGGAATAGTTCAATGTCTACACTACCAAAAACTACAGTCTCCAAAAAAAAGTGAGCTTTACAAAAGGTGAACTGCTTCCATTAAGCTAGGTTAACAAAAACTATTTTCTGAGAGAAAACAGAAAGTATTTTCTGCACACCAAAATATTCTCAACCTGATACACTCTTCTGTTGACAGTAACTCATCAACCAGCTCTGCTGTCTTGACTGTAAGGCTGCATGAGTTCTGCTACCACACCCATCAATGTTACATACAAGCGTTATCACACTTCAGCTACACAGACAATTCTGACATTCAAGATACTATGTCTTCAGACTTTGTCATCCAGCAGAGGATGACAGCAAGCAGGAAACCGAGACTATACATTTGTTCCAAATGCAAGGTGCAGACTACACTAATTCAAAATACTTTGCTCTGAAACCAGAGCCAAAGACTTCTACGACCTGTTCCAGCAATGGACTTATGTGGAACAGCATCTCCAGCAGAGACAGCCACTATTTAACACACCAGGTAGTCACTACTGAAATGACCAGGGGCTAAGAACTGGGGTTACAAATGCTACCAGCATACCAGTACCAGCTTAAAGCATAAAAATCCGCCATAATACATGCTCAGAATGCAGTTACACCAACAGTCTCCCTACTGAAAAAAACCTGTCTCACTCTGGGGAAGGGAGTTTGCTGGATAATGCAAAGGGTGGCAGAACAAAGAGTGCTATGAGGACAACTCCATCTGCACACTACCTGAGTAAGGACTCTGTCAGGCTGACAAGACCATACATTATTTTTCATTGTGTTCTTGCCCTACAAAAAGCATGCAATTTGTGTGGTGAAATTTGTGTGTTCCTACATTTTTGCCTTTTCACTACTCAAGTTATTTCTGCCAGAGAAGACAAGTTAATAAAAAAATGCAAATTATATCAATAATAAAAATTAAAATTTGTAGACAAACTAAGGAAAATTAAGAAGTTAGGAGGAGCACAAGCAGACTTCCAACCAACTTAGACTGCACAACAATGGTCTGCCAAGTGCTTCAGTTCACTCAGACACATGACATCTGCCTCTGCTCCAGACACATGCCCCTCACCACAGGCTGATCTCACCCAGCCTTAGAAAGCCATCACAGCAGTACAACTGTAATACAGCAGAAGCTGTGCTTCGTCCATACACTGCTGGCAGAGTCTGGCTGTCCAAACGGGACTCAACACCATTACTCCTTACCACAACACAAGTCTTCAATATTGCCAGTATTAAGGCTCAGTAGGCTGCCTCTGCCAATAAAGCGTGGCTATGATGTAGGAAAGTCATGCCAGGACCCTCTCTCAAGGCACTACTTAAGGTTCTGAGGTCCTCACCAAATGGACCAACTGAAGATAGGGTTAATCTAAAGAATGCACTCTGCAAGACTGCACATTTGACAGCCTTTTTATGTTTCCATTTGAATTTCCAGTTGGTCTGAGAGAACTTTTTGCTGGCTTGTCAGACCTGGAGTACTGCTCTAGTGACAGAAGCACCACTTTCAGAACAGCACCCTCACCCAAAGACTATTCAGTTGGTGGAACAACCCTTTAAATTCACTGGACTTTGGATCAAGCCTTCACAACTTAGTGACAACAAGCAGATACACTGAGAACCCTCCACGCTTCTAAGATAAAAATAGATCCCCTGTTTGAGAAACAGAGGTAAGAAAAATTCTCTCTGCTCAGAGAAAAAAAACCTCTCGCCAACAGCAATAGGACTTTTCAGGAAATGAGCCTGTACCCAAAAGTTATACAGTTTAAAAAGAAAAGTCAGGCAGGTAATGCAACTTAACTGTACAATCTCCCCACTGGAGGCCAACCATTATCCCTGTCACTGACCTTTCAGCTCCTGCTATCTATCGCTGCATTAAATGTAGCCTCCAGAAAATAAGCTCTTGCTACTGTTGATGTGAAACACCACAGCAGATCTTAAGGGCAGAGTTCATCAGGGTAACTGTACTTTTCTTCAATGATTTGGAGATGTGATATGGCAGTGAAATGCGTAGAATTAACTGAAGTGTTTTCACACATTCCAGTTACATTACAAATCAATTGCTGAAATAGAAGGATTAACTGGATCCTTTGTTTTGCCATGCAGTCTACTGCAGACAATCAAAAGTGATTATAACAGTGCATAAAAATTATGATCTATAGAATAGCATGGCTACACTTGCAGTTGGACTTTCCACTTTGCAATGGGTCTCTCCTCACTTAGGCCCCCAGTAGTGGTGAATATACCAGACTATGGGAACTGCAAAGAGATCCTCAAAGCCAAAGGTGGACCTTTGTTACTATGGATGAGAAACATTATGGGATTATCACCTGAATCCAAAGCAGTAATCTGAAAGCTACTAAGACTACTAAAATGAACAGAAATTTATCAGTGCTCTGCTAGGCTTAACTCACACAGACATTGCCAACAAGAAGAACCTCCACCACGGAGCCTTACAACACCGACAGCACAAGAAAACCCTCTCCATTTGCAGGAGGCAGCATCCAAGAGAAGAAAGTAATCCTAAACACCACACATTTCCAGACCAAAACAAGCACCTCTGTTCCAACCATTCAAACCTGTACAAGATCTAAACCCACATGATACGACCAAGAGATTGACAAAAAGAATCCTGTCTATTTCTCCCTCACTGGCTCAAACTTGACATCAACTAAAACTAGAATCTTATCAATGAGATGAAAGGGACATTAATAGTGAGTTTAGTCTATTCTCCAACCTAAACCATATAGCATTCTTTCTAAACACTCAAACTTGTTCTTCATGGCCACAAGTAAAGACTTTTTAAAGTACTACTCTAACTGTGAGAAATGTTAAAAACTTGGTGTTTTCTGTGATGAAACTTAATCTCACTTCAATCTGCCCATCATAGCCACTGAAAATGGCATTTCTTTCTTACAAATCTTTTAAATACTTGAAATCTTTTACATTCCCCCTAAACTCCTCATCTCTTGCCAAAATAACTTGGATTTTCTTCCACGTTTATGAAGTTGTTTCCTCGAACTCTGATCACTCGCATTTCTCTACTCTGAAACCCTTCCAAGTGGTCCAAATTCTTCTTGAATCTTGGCACCCAAAACAGATGCTGCCTGCACAGACTGTACATCAACAGCGAATAAAGCCAATGGATTTTACATCTCTCAGACAATGCTCCTGTTAAAACATCCCAGTAAGGTATTTGCCTTTTCTGCAAAACAGCATGACACTGACTCATGTTCAACTTGTGATCCAGCACACCCCCAGGTCCTTTTTCTAGCAGCTAACCAGTTATTCCTCACCCTGCATTTCCACAGCTGGCAATTCCTGCTGAAGTGCAGCACTCTACATTTGTCCCTACTGAATGTCATGCTGTTTTTCATGTTATTTTGAACTCTCATCATGTCCTCCAACAAACAGTCCCTGAGAATTTAATAAGCACATTTAATCAGCCAGTTGACTAATGTTTTCATTAAAGGCAACTGTACCCAGGACAGAATCCTTCAACATAACTTCTCATTTTAACACCAAATTGTTAATTACAGTTCTCCAGATAGGATCATCTACCCCCAGATCATGCCTCCATTTACTTATGAGGCCATTAAAATGAGGAAAACCTTTTTAAATCAATCAACTAATTCAGGAGACTAAACCTCCACTGCTTCTGCTACAGCCGCTGAGCCTTCTGCTCTGCAGTAAAAAGGTGTCAAAACTTCGACACAATTACTTTTCCCACGAATCAGTTCATGCTGCTGTATCTTCCATGTACTTGAAAATAGAATGTTTGCTTATTAATCTCAACTGATGGAAAAAACTGAGACAAACTGAACTGTGAGACTGTATCTGAGTCTCTTCCTCGGCTCTCTTCCTTTGTATCTGTCTGAAGACTCATCCTTTGCCAGCCTTCTAGTACTTCTGAGTACTTCTAGATACTATTTTTGAGCTGTTTTGAGAATTGTACAGTGAAACATATCAGGGGTAGTCGACACAGAAACATCTAGTGGAAGTACAGTGCAGTGTAAAATACTACCTTGTCACAAATACTCATAAGATTAAGCACCAACACGACCCTATGTGAAAGAAGACAAGCAAAATAGGCACTAGGCCTTTCAGATGTTCTGCACCTTCTGTAGACACGTGCTCCCCACCAAATCAAGTGAGGCATTTCCCAATCTTCCTACTCCTACTAACATACTTTTACAGGTAGCTGACTTTTATGTCTCTTGCTATTTGCCATTCCATTTGCACTGGAGCCTTTGTGATATCTGTCCCTACTAGACGTTTACACGTGTTCTCTACAATGTGGCTCAATCTCATACTCCACATATATTTTCTTCTTGCATCCCAAGTTAGTTAAGCTCTCTAACTACTGTTTCTCAAAGCCTTCTCATCACACTGTTCTCCTATCCTTGAAAAGTATCAGCTATGATTTCACAGCCATTGCCATTTATCACCTTTCATTTTGACATCTTCTAGCTAGAATAAAATCTGAAGGAGCTGCCATTTTGTTACTGCATGTACCCTCTAAACTGAAAATATCACTGCCACGTAACTTTGCAAAAGGTCAAAAAATAAAGAGTTGGGTATTTTGATTTTGAAGGATGATCTTTTAATCTTAAATACCACATTAAAAAATCTCAATCCAACTAAAAAGTAATGGACTTGCTACCAGCTCTACTACCACATCCTCTTCCAAAGAGCTGTTTTAAGACAAACAATGCAATCTCACAATTCTAATAAAGCAGAACCCTTTTAAAAAGGCTAAATTCTTTCAAATGAAAAGCACACGATAAAAAAATGAAAATGCAGAATGAATGCAAATGCAGCTAACTCTTGTAAGTTTGATTATGAATGTTATAAGGATTATGAATCTTGTAAGGATTATGAATGTGATTCACACTGCAGCACTTCAGAGCAATCAGCAAGATGCCATGGCCAGGGAGACCCCTTCCCAATCCCAACCTGTGCACAGCACTCCATGAAGATCATGCAGAAATTATACATTTCAGAAAAGGGGCAGCAAGACACAGAACTTCAGCTTTTAGTGCAGATCACATCCGTAACTCCTGAACAGAAACTGTGAATCACACATCTTTTTTTTTATTTGAGCCTGCTTTTCAGACATCAAAAATTAAAGTTTACAGTCTTATTTCAATCAGGAATAAAGGTGTCAGACGTGGAGCTATAATACAGCCACAGTTTACTACAAAATGAACTTTTGTTCTCTGCTATGCAGATTATTTAACAAAGGAAATAGCTTTTTTATGAATGAAAACTATTTTTAGCTCATTGTGTAACAGTGAAAGGGAAACATTTTAACATTGCTGTCATTTAAAACATTTTTTTCAATGTTTTATTGTGAAATTAGGATTTTTGAACTAGGATTTGTCTTGTATGAGCTTTCTCATGCTAATCATAACCAGATTCAAGCACTAGTCAGAATGTTGGGATTTTTTTCACCACTGAAAGTCCAAAAAACCTACTTATCTGGACAACAACATGACTCCAGACCCAAAGCAGGTTTGAACACAGCAGAAGCCATGCTGTGGAGACCAGTAATCCCTGCCCAAAAAAGCCTGCACTTAAATACAAGCTCTGTTCTCCAAGGCAATTCTTGCAGACATTCAAAAGATGAGCCTGAACACAAATGGCAGAACCACTTATTTTCACATTACATTGATAAGGTTTGGGCACTGAAAAAATTAAATTAAATTAAATCTAAGGAAACATTTTTTTCCTGATTTCCAGAACTCAAGAGTTTTAGATGATTTAGCTAAAGGACTTTGTTTCACAAGGCAATAAAGGAATGAGACACCTTCTCTCCATGCCAGCTACCATCAGGCTCTGTCCTGGGGTGACTTTATGATGCTGGTATCCCCATGTGTCTGTACCACACAGACATTAAATAAGGAAGGTGTTACAACCATTTTCCCTGGTCTGCAGTTAAAGATGCCTGAGCACAGCACTCAACAGAGACATTTATCACAACAGAAGTAATTTCTACAACAGACCTTGGACAAGCTAAGTCAAAGTAATCCCCTGCTGCAGGTTTCTGCTGTTTACAGAAATAAAGCAAACGCTATCTGAAGGTTTCCAGAAAAAGGGTGCAATGGTCAAAATGCTTGATGAAAACCTGACCTTTGCATGTCAGTTCCCAGTTCTACTACTAATTTCCTCTGTGACCTGGACACTCCACTTGGACCTGGCTTTAACAGTAAAAAGGTATTTTACGTCCACAGAATGGAATTTGTCTTCATCCCAGAGAAAATCAATGTCTTGTTGGCTGTTTTATACTCCACACAGAAAACAGTAGGACAGTAGGTCCTTGAGGACCTCCTCAAGGCAAATAAGAAAAAATAATCTGAGTGTTCCACGTCAATACAGAAAATTATTTCCTTTTTAAAAAATAATTTATTAGTAACACAGCAAAATAGCTTGTCTGATGCACGATGCCTGTCACATGGCACGGGAGCAGAACAGGACTGAATCACAAAGTTTCTCAATCACTCAGACATCATGATGCAACTTCCCTTCCTGCTAGGCAGCCCCCACGCTCCCTTGCAGGCACTGCGAGCTTCCTGACCAGGCAGCTGGGACCTTGCACCCCTCTCTCTCTAGGTAAGGGATGAATTCGTGCCTACCAATGCCATGAGGTCCTCCACAGACGAGAAAGAAATGAAAAAGAAATACAGGAACAGATGCCTGATCCTAGAAGACAACGAACAAAAAATTTAAGGGGGGAGAGTGAAACAGGCTCAGAGTCCAGACAGGACTACAGGAAGACACCAAGCAGAGCTTGGAACAGCCCCACTGCTCCTGAGAGGTATTTGGGAAGGCAGCAGCTCTGCTGGAGTCTGCAGACCTGCTCAGACCTCTTTCACTGCTTACACATCCTTGTGTCACGGACAGTCAGCCTTGGCCAAAACCAAAGTTAACAAAAAGATCTCTCTTACTCATTTTCTGAAGGACTTTGAAAACTGATAACCTTGGAGCACATCAGTTTTTCACGGCTGACCTAGGTGCTCACACAGGAACACTCAATGCAGCCAGAAGCCAGTGTTCTTTCCCACAGGTGACAATGACATTGACAGAAGACACTGTTGTTTCACTAAGTCATGCTAATGATACGCTTCTTAGAAGTCAGGAAGGTTAGATCAGTACCAATAAATTTCCAAGTCAACTGTACAGTTCAAAGTTTACACAGCATATTTTCTTTAAACTTTGTGAAACTGTACAAGTAATTAGCCAACCAGAAAAAGCAGCTCACAAAAGCAGCAGTACCCAGCCATCAGTGTCATGCCAAATACCAAGACAAATATTTCCTCAGTATATGTGTAATAAAGATACACTGCTATCACTCACAACACTGATACAGGGACATTAAGTTTATGAGGACCACACTTACAGCACAGAGTAAATTTAAGTAATGCCAGAAAAGCTGTTTCTCACAAGATCAAGAAAATATCAATATTCTACAAGATGTAACAGTGTTGCACAAAATTTTAAGAAAAAGTAAAAGTAGCAATTCTTTCCAGCATGATGGAACTGATGGCTGAAAAATATTGCTTACCTGTCTGAAGAGCCAGTGTGTGGACAAATCTCATACATACAACAGCTGAGTCACCTACAAAAAAAAAAAAAAGTCAGAGTAATGAATAGGCTGAATGAAACATAATCTTGACTGCCCTTGCTAAGAAAACACCATACAATTCCAGCGAGTGCATACTGCAAAAAAAAAAAACCCACATTAACGAATTCTAACTCAGCAGCCTCAGAAGAGGAAGCAGTCAGACAGAGTGGCCAGACAACTATCAGCACTCATGTTAGAACAGTTTAGAGTTAACCATCTCCCACTGCTGGAGGCTATGCTACCTCAGCTTCTTGGAGGGCTCCTAAGTCTCTTCCAACTACAGCACCTGCAGGGATACACTGATCCCAACAGGCAAGCCAGAGCACTGATGGTAGCAGCACGCTTTCAGAGCCAGTACTGTAGATACTCAAGTTTTTCATCACCTTAAGTACCAATTCTGTGAAGGTTCTCAGTGTTAGTTCACCTAGCAGCTGTTTATCCCCGAACAGGCACAAACAGGCCTCCTCTCAGGGATGACGCAGTGGCTGTCAGAGGTGCTCGCAGCGCGAGATCCCGTCACAGAGCTCAGCTGATAGAAAAGTGCTCTACAGCCTCGGTCAGCAGCAGCAGAATGCACTGACTCATGTGCCGAAAAAAGGATGAGACGCACTGAGTCCTCATCCTGGGCTGCGAAAGTTTCTCTCTGGCGCACGGTCACCAGCACTGCCCACCGACCCCGCCACTGCGGAACAGGCTGGCGCGTGCCCAGGCTCGGTAACCGGGACCGCCGGCAGAGCGGG